>JAPYZE010000226.1:0-119879 GCA_030522805.1 Leptomastidea abnormis | reverse complement strand
ATTCTAAATTAAGTTTTAAAATTTTATTTTTACGTATTAAAAATTTTGTTATTAAATGTGACCATGTGGGGCCCTCGAAGTCACTGGGGCCTGGGGCTAGAGCCCCAGTAAGCCCCCCCCCTTAATCCGGCACTGCTTGTTAATGAAGTAGATTAACTGTTTAGCGGAAGTTTATGAGCTTCGATTTAATATATTCTATACAATGATAAGTAGCTAATTTTGAAGTCTGCTTGTGGCCTTAGTTTAAAGAACTTCAATAAATCTCAATCTCAAGTTGCTTTTCTTTGTTTTTTTTTTATTTCGTTTGATATTAGATATACCGATAATTATTTTTTATTCTTAGTAGAAAAATCTTCAAAACTTCGTGTTCTATTTGTGCAGTGTGAGATAAGTTTTTAAAGCTGCGTTTTATCTATACTGAAATTATTTTATTTGAATTTTCATCTTTTTCCTCAATGCAAGGGCTGACATGAATAACAATTTTAGTATTATCATGCAATTTACTGTTTCGAGTAAGTAAATAATACATTATTGGTTAAAAAAAAAAAATTGAAGCCAGATGATTTTGTTTCAATTTTTCTTTTTGATTGTATTTACACTTTCCTGTTGTAAAACGTTCTTTACTTGTCTTACTATTTTTAATTGAAAAAATAAATAAATAAAAATTTTTAGTTTTAAATACACATTTTTTAAAATACATTCAACGCCTCTCGCTTAAATATTTAAAGTAATGTTTGCATTTTTTAAAATTATTTTTAACTATTTTTATGCATGAAACTTTTATTAAAAGAACATACCTACATATCACTTGATATTTATTTTAAACGAAGTCAACAATTTTTTTTCATTTACCCGATAATTATAAAAATAAACAGGCTCGATAATATAAATACAAATGATTTCGTGTGTGAAATGTCAACTTTAAAAATATATTTTTCGCCCGTTTTATTTACTTTATATCAAATGAATTTAGTGCAAAACAAAAAGAAATACAAAATGCAACCATTAATCATTTTTATATAATTTATATTTTTAAATGATTTAAATTCTGCTTTTATTTACAAAATTTGATTACATGTTATAATTTATTTTTTTAAGATAATTTTTATGTATACTCAAAATAACGTAAATAAATTAAAATTATATGGGAACACTTTCAGTATTATTTAAATAAAAATATTCAGAATGAGAAGTAATAAGTTCTATAAATCTACCTATTTTATTGTTGTTACAACATTGACAGCAGACATACACGAATTTCCCATTTTTCATTGATCATCAATACAATCACTGATTTACCGACAGAAACTGAAACAGTGTTTGTTTTATCGTTTACATTTGTCCAACGTATTACAAATCGAAGCTACAAATATATTAAATTTATAGTTTTATGAAATGTTACAAACTCTACGGGAACGTTCTCAGAAGCGAAAGAAATTATTGGCACAAACGGTAAAATAAAAAATTGTTAATAATAACTCGGCAGAAAATTTGTGGTGCCTTGTATACTAAAATATTATTTTAAGGTTATGTTATGATCAATCTTTTATGTATTTATGAATCACTTTATTTTATTTTAATTTTTTAGCTTGGTGTATCTAGTGTTGATGAATTAAGACAAATTTTGGGAACGGATGTTGATGAGTCACAAAAGAAAAAGGTGAAAGTAACTCCAAACAAAAGTGAAGATGAGGTCAGAGAAAAGCAGAACAATATTGCTCCGGCGGATGAAATAGTCTATAAGGATTCATCAACATTTTTAAAAGGAACTCAATCTTCCAATCCTCACAATGACTACTGTCAGCATTTCATTGACACGGGTCAAAGACCTCAGAATTTTATAAGAGATGTAGGTCTGGCAGACAGGTTTGAAGAATATCCAAAGCTTCGAGAACTTATAAAGTTAAAAGATGACCTGATTGCTGAGACCGCAACACCTCCAATGTATTTAAAAACAGATTTATCAACGTACAATTTAAAAGATTTAAATTGTAAATATGATGTGATTTTAATTGAACCACCTTTAGAGGAATATCAAAGGACTTGTGGTGCTACAAATGTTCAACTGTGGAATTGGGATCAGGTTTATTATTTGTACCTAAATTCTTTTGTATTTTGAAAGTTTTATATAATAACTGTTGTATTAAATTTCATAGATTATGGAGTTAGATATTGGTGAGGTAGCAGCAAGTCGAAGCTTTGTTTTTTTGTGGTGTGGTAGTAGTGATGGGCTGGATATGGGGAGATTTTGTTTAAGAAAGTGGGGTTTTAGACGTTGTGAAGATATTTGTTGGATTAGGACAAATATAAATAATCCTGGACACAGTAAAAATTTAGACAGTAAGGCAGTGCTTCAAAGGACTAAAGAGCATTGTTTAATGGGTATAAAAGGAACTGTGAGACGTTCAACTGATGGAGATTTTATACATGCTAATGTGGACATTGATTTAATTATCTCTGAAGAACCTGAATATGGTTCTATTGAGAAACCTGTAGAAATATTCCACATCATTGAACATTTTTGTTTAGGCAGGAGACGGTAAGATATTTAAAATTTGTAATTACGCATTGCTGTAAATAATAGTATATTCAAGTATGTAATAATTTTAGGTTACATCTTTTTGGAAGAGATACTACAATTAGACCTGGTTGGCTCACCGTGGGTCCAGAGTTGACCAATACCAATTTTAATGCTGATATTTATAATAGTTATTTTAGCAATAATCAAATCACAACTGGTTGTACAGAAAGAATAGAAGCATTGAGACCTAAATCTCCACCTCCCAAGGGTAAAGCCTCAGGTAGAGGTAGGGGTGGTTTTAGTCGTGGCAGAGGACGAGGAAGATGAAATAATGTGACAAAGATGATTGACAAGTGTTATTTTGAAAACTGGTGTTTTTATCTATATAAAAGATTTAATATACCTGAATATCTTACAAGTCTATTACTTGTAAGAATAATCAATATTAGATTATTCTTATATTGTTGGACATGTATAAATTTACTAACATAATGCAAATTTAGCCAAATAATTCAATAATTTGTTTTTCACTTATTTAAGATTTTGAATATTAGTAAAAAATACTCTGATTGTTTTTAAATATGTGAATATATTTTACAAATGATAATTTATTATTTTCAATTTTGAAAATTAATAAAATTTGTATTTTCAAAAAAAGTATTATATTATTTTGACAACATGTGCGTTAAAGGAAAAATTGAGGATAAAAATGGTTAATAAAACATACACATGTTAATAAAAAATTAAACTGATTTATATAAACATTTCATGTTATTTCTATTACTTCCAAATATTCTTAAATGAAGATACGTCATTTAATAATTTTTTGTCGTGGAAAATACGACATTATATGTTTATTTTTTTCTGTTAAACAGTAATAAATTGAATTACACATTAAATTTTAACAATGTCTAACCTTGCACACACGGACAAATATAGTAATTTTGTAATTACCGCTAATGTTTGAGTTTCGAGTGTTTTCATTAAAACACTAATTATCAGCCTTATTTTTAAAGCAAAAAATGACATACAATTTAGGAAAATAGAAAAAAAATTAATATTTCAAGACTTACATTGCACTCGTATTCACGTCTAACAGCAGCAAAATTTGTTTTTTTTATTACACATCAATCGCTTTAACAAATTTTTGAAACAATTATATACCACGAGTATTGCTTACAAGTACATTCATTGTCACAAAAATGAAAAAAAAAAAAAAAGAATTTCATATAAATTATCACCACACATTTGACACTTAACAAATACGAATTCATCATAATTAAACGCATTAAAAATTTTTTGCACTGTACAACGAGGTCTCTATGTACAGTCTTTTTTCAAAATTGTACTCTCAATCACTATACATTAATGTAGAGGCTAGAAATTTTAAATAGACACTAAAAGTAGTCACAAATATTAATAATAATCACGATTAATAGAATACAGAAATGGATCAATATAAAGGCATTTTTATATATTTTTTAATTACAGCAATAACATTGAGTTTTTAATTCGTAAATAAAGTTTGTACTTTCACATCTACGAAGGTCAATTTCTTCATTAATGTTATTATTATTAATTACAGCATTAATAATAATAATAATATTAATAATAATAATAATAATAATGATAGTAATAGTAATAATAATAAAAATAAAAAAAATAATTATAATAGGTACATATGTTTTAAAATAAACAGTAAATTTACACATAAAAAAAATTTTTTTTAAATTAAATTTGAAAATCTAATTTACCATTTAAATTATAAAAAAAAATTGAGACTGTAGAATGAAATTTTAGATTTATATATATTGAAATAAATAAATAAAAATAAACTAAGAGGGTAAAAGTCTGCAATAGTTGCAAACAGAAAGTATACAGAAGAACTTATATTTTCCTAATTATAATTCATCTTACTTTAATTTTTTTTTTTTCAAATACGTTCATTTTTTTTTCAAAGCCTGAAAAAAGACTAATGAGTCAATCGTATACAAAATCTGTTTTAAGGAACTATGTTTAATCATTAAACATAGGGGGGCAAATACACTAAATAAATTGAAGAAAAAATTGGAATAAGCTAATCAAATCTTACATTATAAATTAATAATAGTAATAATAATAATAATAAAAATAAAATAACTCCTAATAATAAAAATACAATTGTTATAATTAAACGGCAATGCGCAAACGCACAACGAAATTAAACTATTGTACAGATATGCTTGCGGTCCTGGTTGTTTTTAATAAACTGTAAGATGAGGCAAAGATTTGATAACATTGTAATATGATATACCTACAATAAATTATCGTGAAATGAAGTTTAAAAAAAAAGAAAGAAAGAAAGAAACAGTGCATGTTTACGTAACAAACGATTAAAACATATTAAACGTACACTAAAAATGGTGCATCGTTAATGATGTTCATTTTATTATGTACATAACGTATGAAAAATGTTTGTTATCCAAATCAAACTATACTTAAATCTAAAACGGCATAAATTATTATATTTGCATATAAGCTATACATCGCTCGCTTAATATGCGCTCGTAGTTTTCTTATAATATAAGTGGCAGTCGTAGATGTAACAATCAATTAGACGTTAAATCAATATAAGGTACTAAAATTTAAATATCTAATTAAATCTTTCATTTAAATAAAATTTTTTTTTTATGAAAAAAAAAAACAATAAATTTTGTTTGTAATTAATGCTTAATAAATATTAAAATTTAATTCTGTTTCTTAAAAATACATCAAGACCCTTAAAAAAATTTGAATACGATTTTTTTTTTTTTAATATTTATAATTTAATTAAAAGTAAAAATAATAATAATAGTATAATAAAACGTCGCATTCTCTTATATTTAATTATTGACGTTTAATTTTGAAATTTTCTTTTGTATACAACTTATTGAATTTTAAGTTATATTAATAAAAAAAAAAAAAAAAAAAAAAAAAAAAAAAAAAAAAAAAAAAAAAAAAAAAAAAAAAAAAAAAAAAAAAAAAAAAAAAAAAAAAAAAAAAAAAAAATACGCAATTAGATCTCACACTGTAAAAAAGACCTTAAAATCAATCGTTTTATCAATCGGCAAGCCTTATATTGCATAGAAAAACCTCAGAATTAACATTGAGTAAAAAAGAAGAAAAAAAAAACTAGTGAGAGAGAGAGAAAAGGAAAAATAAAAAAAAAGTCTAGATGATATTACGTTTGTGAGCTGGAAGTGCAGCAGTGAATGTGGATGACCAACAGCAGTAGCAGTATGCAGTAGCGACAAAGTGAACTTCAGCAATGCCTTGCTCCTAAAGACTATAATATTTGACACTGAATATATTTGAAAGCGATGCACTGCTAGAGCATAGAATGGCAGCTGCTATTATTGAAGTCAACTATATACGCAGCTCACATCGTATATAGTACAGCCGTTGATTAAGGGTCCACATAGGCCGAGCTTTCAAAGTCACAAGTACGTTGATTCTCCTGCAAGCAGATCTGCCGTCAGCGATTCTTCTTTAATAAATTATCGGCTATATTCGTCGTTGCGTTAGCTTCTAAATTTGTTAATTATTATTTCAGAGCAATCTTGTTGTTTTTCTTTTTTTTTTTGCGTAAAGCATGCAGGTATTATATTGTTATGAGAAAAATTAAAAAAAAAAAATTCTTTAATTATAGAGTGAAAATAAAATATGATAATAAAAACGTTTTGCCTTGCAGAGCTAGTCTAGAGAGCCATAAAACTGATATTTTTTATAGGTATATTAGCTTTTATTATTTAAGTCTTACTTGCTATAATGTTGATTTTCTATTATTACTATTATTTACAAATAGTATACATTATAAAATAGTATTGATTATTGTTAAAGTAAGAAAACTGTACCAGTTATTTACAAAAATTATGAAATATTAGAATAATTAGTGGTTAAAATCCTGTTTTTTTTTTTTTTTTTTTTTTTTTTTTTATAGCAAAATACAAATGTACAGTAACTTATAGGAATTGTATATTATTTTAACGTAAATTGAAAATGATAAAAACCAATAAAATTATGATATTTTTATAATTACAATATGTAACAGTGTCATAAAAAAATTAGTAATAAAAATATATTATATTAAAAAAAATTAAAATATAATAATAGAAATAAGCAGATTTTAATCGCCTTTCTAATTAAATTATCAAAATTAAATGCAAAGCGTAAAAAATAAAATTTTTAAAATGTATGTAAATAAGAGTCTTATTTGATAGTTATTTATTTATTTGTAAGTAAAATAATAAAAAAAAAAATAATTAATATATAAACGAAATTAATTATATATAAATTAGGGATTAAAAATAATTTTGAAAAATTTAAAAAGCTGAATAAATTTGAGAGCAAAGCTCTAGTTCGTGTGAGTTAAAAAGCAAAGGAGGAATTAGCCAACTAGTGACGCGTTTTATTTGTTATTAAAATAGATTACATCGAACAACATGATTATCGAATGTTGTTGCTCCTTATACAATAAATATATATATAGCGAAAAGAAAAGCATTGCTGGTTCTTTCGGACAGGTTGCGCATGTCTTTTTGCGTGAAAAAAATTTGCGATTCCTCTCGTCTTTTTTTATTATTCTTTTTCTTCTTTTTTTTTTCATCAAATACATAATTCTCTTTCTCTCTTTCAAACATATCGCTTTTTCATTCTTTCGCTTTCTCTCTCCCTTCCATACAACGGACGTTAAAATATACAAATATATATCGCGATAAATATATCTATATTATCGCACTCCGGTGCTACACATGTTTCTTTGTTTCCTACTATCCCTCTCTATATTCAGTGAAAAATCGTTTCTCCTTGACTCTGCAGCTTCATTATTCGTCTTCGTCTTCTCTCTTTTTTTTCTATTTTAGTTCCGTTCCATCGCTGTACAAAAGCGTGAAAGACGCATGGAAAATAAAGTGGGGCCCACAACCATCGTGGCCAGTAAAGGACACAAAAACGCAGCGCAGTAATTTTTTTTTTTTTTTAATTTGCAAAAAAGGCAAGTTGTGCCTGAGAAAACAAGTATTTTATAACGCCAACTATAAATTTCGAGCATGAAATTTATAGCTTACTTAATTATTTTTTCTCAAATATCATTTGGTCTCATTTCGTTAGCGCAATTTTATGCGTCGATAGCGAATGTAATAAAATGAGGTATCTCGTTAATTTAGCGGTCAGAATTTTGTCGCATTAAAACTTTTAAAGTTTTATTAATTGCAAAAAATTGGAAATTTTTAGTTTTATAATATACTGTATTAGCTGGATTTTATGTACGTGAATATTTATGATAATTTTTTGGTTCATTTGTGCTTGTAATTTTTTAATTTACTGTTTGTGTATGTATTTAAAAAATCTATTACGGTTCTATATTTTTCTTATTACGTCCCTCTTTTTTTTAACCCTAAAACAATGTAAAACCTTTTTGCCAAAATTTTATCAATATACGGTGTCATTACAAACAGTATTTCATAATTAAAAATTAAACGATACTTTGAAGAAGAAAAATTGAAGAAAATCAAATAAAAAATTTTCAAATCATTTCCATCATAATTAATATCATATGTTTACATAAATACATTAAGTGCATCTTAAGTGATGATTGTACGGAGCAAGAAAGTCATTCAAGATAGTACAAGTGGAACGACTTTTTTTTTTTAAACATTGTTTAGGCAGTCAGGAAAAATGGTATGCTTTAATAATAAGCTTATACTAAAAACTGTCTTTTGTTTTCAAATAAATCGAGTCATACCTCATTTTAAAAGAATTTTTCTTTTTTTTTTTTGATTCGATGTTCAAATACAGTGCACACATCTTATTTATCGCACTCACGATTACACACTTGACAAAATACGAGAGATGAATGTATTTCATTTTTTATTAATATATTTATCATTAAGTTTCATTCTACGCAATGCATTAAACATTTATATTGTATTATTATCTCCGCTCACGCTTTAAGGACTAACATTGCGCAATTATTTTGTAGTTTGATGAGACCTTTCTTTTTTTTTCTTTTCATTTCAAATATTTTAATTTAAAACAAAATTTTTAGTCATTTCATTTCGACAATCCAATTAATGTAGTTTTTCTTTTATTTATTTATTTTTTTATATGATATTATGAATATCAATTATCTTTGATTTACGAGGACTACAATTTTTTTTTTCTTTCCTCGGTGTTTTCTACATTTCACACACTTTTTATAAATAAAACGCGCATCCCAGCACATATATAATACTTTTTTTTTTTTTTAATTTATAGAGTGGTCAATTTATCGCAGATCTTTCACATTTTCTATCACACAGAATATTTATTTTAACTTTTTCTGAGGTTTAGTAAAATTACAGCACACTTTTGTAAACACCAAAAAACATTACTTGTTGCTTTTTTTTTTTCTTTACAAATTTGTTATTTCGTTAGATTATCGAGTCAAACTCGATATTTTATGTTAAATATTTACTAAATACGTATTTAAACATTAGATGATCATTGAATGTATTAGTGTTATGCATAATGTATATGTATTTTTCTGCCATAAAAAGAAAAGTAGTAAAATTTTAAGCAATAGTTAAGTGGTATTAAGTGAAGAGAGTATGAGTAAGAAACAATGCACTGATGTAATGTTTATAATGGTGATATTTTTTAATCATACATCATATAATTTTTTTTTTGTTTTGTTTTTTTTTTTTTTTGTATTATTATTACATTTTTAGTACAAGAGGTGATTATTTCGTGTCTAATGCTGAACATTCATCAAATAGAAAATGTGTATTCTTATACATCGTACTTTTTCTTTTTTTTAAAACACAAGTTTGAATACTACAAGATTACCGATTTTCGGTAGATGTGCGGGATGTGTGTATGTCTAATAATAAATACATTAATCACGTTTAGCTTAAATAATTAATTTATCTCTTTCTCTCATACTGTCTCTCTCAAAACCTCGCACAATTAATATCCAATATACATTATCAATCTCGAGACTCATTCATCTTGCCTATTTCTAAGTATATTATTGACTTTTACAATATCCTTCTTAAGAAAATAATTTGTATTATCTTTTTGCTTTCCACAAATATCTTTATATCATTTTATTCTCTCTCTCTCTCTCTCTCTCTCTCTCTCTCTCTTTTTCTGTCAGTTCCGTACTTTACAAGTAAATGCACACTTCACGAGTCCTCTTCTCTCTATGTGGGTTTTTAACGAAAAACCAATACTTTGGATTTCGGTAGCCTTCGTCGATGTTTGTTTGATTTGCGGGCGTACTTATCCACGCGCTCTTGAATAATGACTTTAAAAAAGAAAAAAAATTTATATCAGTGGTGAAATCTGGTCTTAACACAAATTTCTTCTTTTTTTTTTTTACACAAGTTTGAATGCATTACGCTTTAACATATTTTTACTATAAGCGATATATTGCAGTTTCGATATTGCTTGGACTGGTGTCACGATGTTTTATGTGAACAATACGTGATGCTATAGCAGCTGTGATGTGTAATAAAATTTTTTCTTTTTATATATATGTATTTTTATTTGTACTAAAAATATTAATATTTTGCATGGACACTTATTTTTATGTATACTACTGTTAATACTGTAAATTACAGTTATACTTTATATATTTCGATTATTTTTTAATTCGAATGATTAAAATTCTTTGCATTTAAATACGATAGAATTGTTTATAAATTAAAAAATTGCAATATTATTTATATTTTATTTTCTTTTCCAAATATTGATTACACTTTTTTCAAATGCAAAATATATGTTAAGACCAGTTTCACATTTTTTACATCGCAAAATATATATTTATGTATATATGTATGTATAACTTGATAGATCTAACATTATATTTTTATTAATATTGTTTTTTTTTTTTTCATAAGTGCTGAACATCGATATACAGCACACACTTAAGGTTTATGTACATTGTGTATGACCATTTTCCCAGTGTTATTGGTAGATTGTCTTGGCCTAAGAACAGTAGACGCATCTAATTAGTTTATTAAAATTCATTTTATCATTTTTCGTTCCTTCTTTTTTTATTTTAAGAACTAGGAAAATCGTCTAAAAGTGTTGTCATTAATAATTATTGTGTACACAAGATAAACTGCATGCAACAGCAACGTGTAAAAGCATTTACAAATTTTTCATTGATAAGAATGATCGAAGGATATTTTACAATTGACGGCCTTTTTTTTTATACACAATGAACACGTCACAATTGGTAACATTAAAAATGAGCAGTTGTTGATGTAATGAAATGTAAAAATGTTCTCTATGTATTACAGTAATTTTTTATCTGTATCTTAAAATTTATCAAATGAAAAAAATATTGAATAATTAATTGTATTAAAAATTGAAATAATTTTATATATTTTACAATAAAATAATTAATATATGAAAAAAGACAATTTAAATTTTAATTTTAATATTAAAATTTAATATGTATAATAAATCGCATTGAAATTAATAAAAAATATTATTCCTTACAATTTGTAAGTACCTTAATTCACGGTTTTTATTAATAAGAAAAAGTAGATAACATTAAATTTCATAAAAATCATTTGCACTATTTAACCATTCAACGATTATATAAAGAAAATAAAACGTTATTATTTCTCAATGTACAAGAATAATGAAGAAGATGATGAGACCCTAAAAAGAAACACGCTTATTGCATAATGAAATAATACGACTTGTGGCTAGTTTCAAGTTATTCGGTTTTTTCGTTTTTTTGTTTTTAATGAGTCGGTAGTTCCAAGATGAATGAGGATGACAGGCTACGGCGAGCGCTCACGAAACATCTATCATCCCTCCGTCCGACAGGAGGCGATAACGGCCCACGCGCTCACGATCCAAGTCCACTGCGGGGGAGCCAAAAGACACAATTTTTTTTTTTTTTAATTATTAACAAATAAAAAAAATATTAAAAAAAAAAAGAAGAAGAGAGAGATGACAATAATTACAATGTACATATTAAAAATTACTCAGACACTGGAGGTTGCACGATGTCCAAAATTACACACGTTTGCGATGAAGCAGGTGCTCTTCTCAAAATACGAAAATCAAATAAGTGAACGCAATGCAAATACATAAATTGTTTACATGATAATAATAATAATAATAATCATATGTTATCTACATTAAATACACAGCAAAATATTTTTACTTTTGAACGTCTTTTTTAATGTTTTAACATTGTTATTAAACTATTTTTAATAATGATAATAATAATAAGTTATAAGATTATCATTATTAATGTTTAAAACATTAGATAATATGATATAATATCGATGACCGTAAATTTGATTAAAATAAACGTTCAAATGATTTGGATACAAAAAACAAACGAACAAACAACTCATTCAAAAATAAAATTGAACTATAAATCGAAAAAATCACACAACATGCAAAAATATCTTATGTGCAATTTATCACACTTTTAAAAAATTTTTACGCGCGCAGAAAATATACGCTTTTTACGGATCGTGCTTTCTTACTGCTATGATATCAAGTTTGAAATTGTATGAATTTTTCTTTTAATTTAATACCTCGATTGTCATGCCTTAATCAATGAAAATAAGAGAAAAAAATTTTTTTCTGGATGTTGTTCCGTTATTCTAGAAAATTCATGCGCTCAATGATTTCTACGTATAATGGATATTAAATTGAATGCGTTGTATAAATCTGCAATATAATAAAAGCAGGTATATAATAATAGCGTGAGTTTTACTCGGGTGCTCTCAATTTAGATATTTAAATATACGTTCATGGGAGATTTGTGCTTTGATAAAAAAAAAAAACAGGATTTGTAATTTACGAGGCATCATGTAAATTGTGCTACATAAAGTATAATTAAGAAATGTATAATATATAATCTAGGCATTAAAAATAATTACACAAATATATGTATAACAGTGAATTATTACATTTTAAAATTATCCAAGCAGTAATGGTAATAATAAATACAACACAATAATAATATTGATAGTAATAATAATAATAATCATAATAATAATAGTAGTGATAATAATAGTAATAATAATAATAGTAAATATGACAGCGGTGGTTCTGGTGGTATAAGTGTAATAAACGTAGTAAAAGTAACAGAGACATGATACACATGGCATGGTAATAGTAATAATAATAATAATAATAATAGTAATAATAATAATAATATTAATAGCAATAATAATTGTAATAGTCGCAATATTAAAATAATAACATGACATATATTATAATATCACAAAATAATTGTTATACGATACAACTAACTAAATGTTCTAATGCGATCATTTTCATAATCGCCGAATAACTTCGGCTTTTTTTACATTCATGCAAATAATTTTTTTCTCGTAATTTAGTGTATTTATATTTTGTGTTCTTGGGAGAGGCTGGGGGGAGATAAAAAACCACACGGTAGCACCTAAACGATCATGTCTATTCGATAAAAAAACGATTACTTAGTCGTAACGTTTTTTACCAAACAATTATTTTTTCAAAAAATACTAAATAAATAGAACGTACGATATTTAGTAGCATTAATTTTATTTTTAAACTACATTTTATTCGTAAAATATTAATAAAAAATCAATTTAAGAAATTGTTCTAATGTTAGCATAACATACATAAGAAATAATTTATTTCATTCTAAAAGATTTATTAAAAGATAAATGTAAAACATTTTTATGAAATTGCAATGGTAATAATAAAAATTAAGAACAACAATTTATTTTTTTTTTTATAAGGCTCAAATTCTATTAACCATTTAAGTTTACCCTCAAGTTATCAAAGTTTAAAATCAGTCTTAAGTTTATTTATATTTAAATATTCTTTAATATTTTTGTGTTTTCAGTGACTAAAAATTGATCAGATTGTCATAAATAGTAAAATTTTGGATTACTTAAACTATTTTTTTAGTGATAACCACATTTCATTAACAAATTATATAAATTTAGACATGTTATATACTTTTTCAATGCACTTAAATTCAAAGATAGTATAAATATGAAATTGTTAAAACATTTTATTTTAATTTACATTAAAATTTTTTTAAGATTTTGAATCAGTTTTACATATATTACAGTTATTTAAATTAAATCGAATTAAGAAAGTATTACATGTATATTTAAAAACTTTTCTGTGTATTGCCATTAATTTGTTAAATGTAATAAAATTTCATTTTTTTTTTTTTTTAATTTCAATTACTATAAGCAAATTTATTTCGTAACATATAAAAATTTTATTAGATAAATTAAATATATTTAAAAAACTGTATTAAAAATAATTATAAATACTTTTTTTTTTTAAATAACAGCTTTTTGTTAAAAAAATATTTTAATAATTATTATAAAAGATAATATTTAATGACATGCTGAACTAAAATTTTTGTGTTTTAAAAATTACAAAATAACATTTATTATTTGTTCATTGTCACATGTTAGTTTAGTTCAACAATAGAATATAAAATATTTAAGAGTACATTATTGTAAATATTTATCAACATAAATATTTATAACATTGATATTTATAAAGAATCTTCAAATTCTCTATGAGAAAATATTTATAATTGTTATTTTTACAGTTGTCTGAAATTTCAATATTTCTTTAAATACTACAGAGTACTATTTTTTTCTTTTATAATCTTTTCCGCATTGATATTCATTTATTCATTGTCCGCGTTTATATAATTTTATTGTTTACAAAATTGATTATACTTCTTTAATTTTTTTTTTACTAAGTGTAAAAGATTACTAACGTTGTAAATACGTTTTATATGTCAGATCATTTACAAAAATTAGTTTTAATTAATTATATTGGATATCCAATGTGAAAAAAATGCATTTGCATTTTCTTTTGGCATATACCGTTTCATGGTAGAAAACAAAAGATTAGTGAATGTCACTAAATCAAGAAATAATCAAAATTTTGACATGTTAAATTAATCAATACTTATAGATATTCAATTTTAGAAATTTTTTTTAGGATTATTAAAAAGTACGCACGTCCAAAAGAAACTAAGCTAATAGCTAGTGAAAGCACTTAAGTACTGACAATAATGATAAATGTTACGTGTCTGTCGTGAACGATCGAAAAAACCCAGACCGTCTAGCGCTAACGGTGGTATTTGATTTCTGATTGCTACCCCTTTTGTCCCCGTCCCTACAAGGATGTGACTCCTTGGTGGCTCCTCCAAGACTAGCTCTGTGCTGGGTGGCAGTGCAAGGTGTATTGTGTCTACAGCCGTGTGTATGAGAATGGCGTTTCACCACCAGAGATGCAGATGACTCACCCGACTCCCAACCGTCCTCGTCGCCTGTGGTGTCGCATTCACTGCTGTCACCCTCGCTCGATTCACTTGGGGTTTCTTGACCACCCATTCCAATTGGCAGACCCTCACTAACTCGTCCTACTGGTGGTAATGGTATTGCCGGTGGTGCGGTGCCACCTACTCGTTGCATGCATAATCTAACCTGAATAACAATAATTTTTTTAATACATTAATTTTTTTTTTTTAATATACCCTGATTGATTTAAATGTAAGTTCTAAAAAATTACCTTAAAATCTGAACTGAAAACTTTATGATTTTTATCTTTATGGGCTCCATCTAATCCCCATTTGTCGATTGCTAAAACTAACGTTGGTGGCATAGGACCTAAACTTGCTAAAGAACCTGTTCTTGGTTTTGAGTGAACCATTGGCAATTCCATGGCCGTCCCATCACAACTTAAAGCTCTCGCTGTTCGTTCAATTGGTCCTCCATTATCATATTCAGACGTCACATGCTCTCGAACGAAAAATGTATTGAACCAAAAGTGAAACAGCTTTTCCTGCAAAACGTTATCAATATAGCCGTCAAAAAATGGTAAATACATAATCTGAGTGATTATATACTTAAAAAATATGTAACCATTTCAACTTACTTTTCGTTTTACTTTAGGTACAGTGTAGAAATCTACTCTTATATCTCCTTTGATGGAAAGGTTGTGTTGTAAAGGAATTGAAAGTGTGGAAGTGCCTTTTTTCACTTCATATGTCTCTGAACTAAATATCTTTTTATTAGCCTCAGATATCACAAAATGGTCTAGAATTGAATAAAATATTATTTTTTTTTGTCTAACTTAAAGAATTTGTTTTACTATTTTAAAATACTTACAACCCTGGCCTCCGTTCAAAATAGGTACTGGATCCAGTTTAATTTCTCGAAGAATCAAAGTTACCGGTTGGTAATTTAATCCTTCTTGAACAAGTGTAGCATAGTAATTAACGTACCTCCTTTGAGACGGTATTGTAACACCTTTCCTGTATTTACATAAAGAAAGTTATTTATTTTGTCATAAAAATTTCTCTTTAGGATTAAAATACTTTTTAATGACGTTACCTATCAGTGGTTCTTTCTGTTCCATAAAAGTTAAGGGCTTCTGCAGCTGTCTTACATTGTTTGCTATGAAGGAGATAACAGCACACCATTACACCTGTTCTACCTTTGCCAGCTTTGCAGTGAACCACTGCAACATTATGTTCATTTTGAGTAAGCCATTGATGTACATCTTCACAAAATGGTTTAATTAATTCCATTGAAGGTGGATTATGGTCATCAAAAGCATACGTTGCTACTCTCTGCTTGAATTTTTTACAATCATAGGATCTTTCTGAGCAGCTATATTTATTAAAATCATTAATTAATGTACATAAAATTTCAAACATTCAAAATAATGTAAGAGTATATAATTTACTTACAGATTATATATTTTGTAATGATCTTTATGTTTAGATTCTAAAAATTTTACCACATCATCAATGTGATTCCTGTATACACCTTCTAACTTTTCAGCTGGAAACCCCATAGCTATTAAATTATCTTTTATATCTGTTTTTAAAATAAATTAAAGAAAACATGTAAATGATTAATCCTAATAGAAAATTTTATTTATTATTTATAGAAAAAGGATACATGTGAGATCAAGATCAAAACCATCTGCAGTAAAGCGTTTTCTTCGCTTGCTGACTAGCCCCTTGATGGGGTTGGTCATTTTCATATTACTTATTGTATTAGCCATAGTTGCTTGATTTTGTTTCAGCTCACAGTTTCCAGACTGGAGTAAGTCTGTTCCAGTCTCTTCTTCGCTAGGATCTTCTCTGCTTCCCCTTTTACTATTTCCACTTTCAGTCTAATTAAGAATCATATTATTTATAATTTAAAAAATTATAATTTTTATTTTATTAATTGATTGTAACTTTTTTTTTACTTTGTTAAATTTTAAAATTTTTTATTGAAAAAAAAAAAAGAATATATATTTAAAAAAACTATCAAAAAGTATAATTCAAAATAAATACCCTAGATCTAAGAGCTGTGGTGTCACACGAACCCAGTTCTGGTCCTCTTGGTTCTTCAACACAAACATGGAGAGGAGTTACCGATGCAGAAATATGTTCAGTGATCTTGTTATTTAATCGGTTACTCGATGGTCTCCTACAGGAAAAGCATATACCCATCAATTCGCAGAACATAAGTCTTTTGTATTGTCCATTCCATGAGAGTTTAACAAAAACCCAGTGTGCTTTAGGCACAACTCACTAAACACTTCATTACTTGTGCAAGCTGCATGTAAAAATTAAAAGCACATTGCACAAAACAAAAATTCAACTGGATGCTATAAGATAAACATGGCTGATATATGATTTTGTGGAAGCACAAAAATGCAATAATGATGTCACTGTTTTACTTGCATTCATAGCACATTTATCTTGATTTCTTTTTACAGATTATCTTGGCAATAAATTTCTATACAAAAGTTTAAGAATTCAATTTGGTTATCTACTTTAATGTGCAGCGATCACAGACTTTGTAATACCAGAATAGAGCGCATGATTAACATTTATCTCAGTCAAGAATAATTACAGAATGAGCATTTCTTTTAAAATCTAAATATCACACACTTGTAATGAATACTTACAAGTGCACTTGAATATTACTGTTCTTTTCTTATAACTAATATAAACTTATTTAATGTAATTTAAGACTGGAGTATTGTGTATGCATTTTTGAACTCAACTTTTCTTGTACACCTTGATGCACACAAGTAGCAATCCTGAAAAAAAAGAAAAAATCCTTATTAGTACAACAAATAGTTACTACATAATGACATACTATTTTAAAAATATGATTAAAAAAGAGTGGATAAGGATAATTTGTAATATTTGCTATCAAGAAAGTAATGGATGAAATAGTTTAAGATGACGTAAGCAGGAGCCAGAATTTAACTTTACGATGTACAAAATAAAAAAGTCTCAAGTTAAGAATCGACAAATTATCATAAGAAAAAAAAAAGATTTTTTTTCTACACAAGAAGATAAATCAAATGCTCGTACCACAACAATTATAGGTTAAGTACAACTCCTTAATATAAGATAAATTTATATATGTACACATAAATTTATCGAGTTAAAAGCAAGTCAGCAACGTAACTCCGAAGATCCTTTCAGTTCTGGACAGTTGGAGGACACCCCTGCTCACTATAGAGAGCATATTGTCCTGGATTCTTCGTAATCGGGAAAGTTAAAGATAGAAAATCACAGTGCGACGACGAGGCAAATAGCCAGCCATCAGAAGACTGTGTGCGGCCGCACGCGCCGCACGCCAGGTTAGAAAGTTCGAGTCGGCGGCTACTGGTGGAGGCGCAGTCGCGTTACTTTCTTGCACGCTATACTGCTAGCGCGCGCTAACTGTTTTCTGCTCGCTCTACGCGAACGACGCTTTTCTCTCCTTGAGACCGAAACAGATTAGACAGACAATCAGATATACATAAAAGTATATTGAGAAGCAATCGCGGCGGGAAGAATTGCATGAGAAATCAGTAAACGAAAAAGAAAAAAAAAAACAGATCTTAATTTACTTATGTATATATTATACTGAAGCTTGCTCCGAAATTTTGCGGCTGCTATAGATTTCGGAGCAGAGGCTTTTTTTGGCGGTGTTACC
Source organism: Leptomastidea abnormis (assembly GCA_030522805.1). Taxonomy (NCBI): domain Eukaryota; kingdom Metazoa; phylum Arthropoda; class Insecta; order Hymenoptera; family Encyrtidae; genus Leptomastidea; species Leptomastidea abnormis. Next base: position 101,360 of record JAPYZE010000226.1, on the reverse strand, counting down.
ATGTCTTATATATAGATTTTTTTGACCGATAGCGAGGTCGGTGGTTTTCGTATTCAATCTCTAAAGCGCACATGAGAGCGGATAGGTAAGCGAGCTTGGTAACACGCGTTGGTGGATAGAAGGAAGAGGAGGGAAAAAGGAGTAAAGCTGCCGCGACACTCCCAAGTCCCACTTTCCTCTTTCGCGGGCGCTCTTCTCTCTCTTTTTCTCGCCTGATCTTTCTATCTGTATCTCTCTCTCTCTCTTTCTCTTTTTCTCATCCTCCCATATATATTATATACCCTTTCTTCCCCCCCTTTTTTTTAATATCGAACGCGCAACAGCGAATATCGAGCTTCTCGCGCTTTCCACTTTTTTTTATCGTCTAAAAAATCTTTAGCTACGTAGGGTTTGAAGATAAAGGTGAGAGTTAGATGTTCCTTACAGACATATGTCTACGTAGGTATAGGCTCCCTTCCCTTTATTTTTTGTGCGTGTGATGGTAATACTTGCACCTTTATATGCCGCTACCGTGCAACGATCCGCTGCCTTGCGCTCTTCTGGGCGCTTTGTTCTCTCGTCTCTTTCTTTCTTTCTCTTGTCCTTTTTATCTTTTCTTCTCTCTCTCTCTTTTTCACACACACACACTTTTATTTTATCGCGCTCTCACGCGAGTGCAAGAGAAAGAGAGAGAACTCACGGTCGCGATCGCACGTGTTTACGAGCGCTTCTATAGAAAGCCGTACGAGCTATCTTTCTTTTCTCTCTCTCTCTCTCTCTATTTCTCTTCCACCTTCGTTCTTTGAAGCCTTAGCCGTAGACGCGGACGCGTGACTATCGCGAAAAAGTCGGTAGCTATCTCTCCTCTTCACAGGCCTTAGTATACTCCTTACTGTACACCGGTTTTTATTCAGTTTGCATCGGTATAATAACATTTTTTAATTTTTTTTAATTTTCATGTTACTTTTATGTCATTCATCATTAAAAGCTAAATATTTAAAGTTCATTATTAATAAACAAATAATAAATAATAATTAATAACAATAATTGGTAATTTTGTTTTTTCAATATATTCTTCGGATTTGTTTAAATTGCGAATTATCTTTAATCAATAGCAATCATATTTTTCACGCTTAATTTTGATTTTTATAAATTTTTTTTTTTTAATAAATTTATTTTAATTAAAAAACTATAATGAGAAAAACGCCGATTTCTAATGAATTCAATGAAGAAACGCATCATATAAGGAACGAATCATTCTGAGCCTTTTAAACGAAAAAGCAGACGATACAAAACAATCAAAAGCAGTAGAGTGTGTGTGTCCATTTAAAAAGAAACAAAAAACAAGCTTGAATTTGTGTATGTATACATACAAGAGGGGTTGATATCCCTTTAAAAGCTGTGTCGTATATACACTTGAAAGGAGCGCAAATATACGTAGACTCAAGCTCCCGTACTTAAAAAAAAAATGCCAAAAAATAGTGAACGTGAAAAAAGTATCGAACAAAAGGAAGTTGTGAAGAGTTCCTCCGTTTTGGTCTATAAAGAAAAAGATTCTCATCGTTCCTGTTCCAGCCTCTCCCGCAGAACTCTCTTCGCACGGAGTATATACCGCGACTCGACCCGCGCCTCTATAATATTATACGTATATACACTCTCTTTTTACGCGAAAAATGACAGAGAGAGAGAGAGAGAGAGAGAGAGAGAGAGAGAGAGAGAGAGAACGCGAGCAAGAGAGATATATATATAGCAAACGAGTGCGAGTACTTGGTAAAAGAAGAGTAGGAGAGAAAGAGACAGAGACACGGAGCAGCGAGAAAGAGGGAGAGAGAGAGAGAGAGAGAGCATGCACTCTCGCAGTTATATAGCAGCAGCAGAACAGTATATGAGAGGGGGTGGGTGGTCGGGGGAGAGGAGGCGAAGGCGCAAGCGCGAATTGCACACACTCGAATTCGCGTTGTACTTGTACCTCTATTCTATATAGATATGAGTAGTTCCCCCCCTTACGCCCCGATGGCGGCCACCATCCATCCAACAACCCTCCTCTTTTTCTCCCAGCTGAAGCCTTTGCTGGTGTATCTACATATGTATATAGGAGGGAATAGAATGCCGGCTTTTCCAACCCTCTTGCAGTTCTTTCTACCCTATTTGATTTTTTTCCGGCAACAACAAACGCTCCAAAACGTTAAAAAAAAAAATGAAGAAAAATAAAAAAAAGAGAAATCATGGGCTGGCTCCGAATAAAACGCTGGACATAAAAAAAGAGGAAGGTTAATTATTGTCTCATATCTCCCAGCCAAACAATTTTAAATCAAGAACAGTCTTTGAGGTCATATGGGGTAAAAAAATTGCAATCGGGTGGTTTATAATAACATCTGTAATACAGTGAAGACCAGCCAATCCTGCTTCTATACCTACATAATATATCGTACTATAAGATTGGAGTTCACTGTACATATATCTAACGCACCTACATACAGGGACAAAGCACCGGAGTTACAGTAGCCGGAGCAAAATGAGAAGGAGGGGGGGGGGGAAGGGAGGGAGGGAAGTGCAGCAGTGAAGGAGATAATTTTAGGAGAAGAGCTATAGAGGAGAGAAAGATATTATAGCATTTATATAGCAAAGAATTGATTGTTGACGTACTCCTGGACGACAAAGATGATGACAACGACGTCGACGACAGCGATGAAATAATATATGTCTATATCCTCGACGATATCTTCTTCGCCGATGGCTGCCTCTCTATATAATATACCGGCGCTCTCTTTGTGTGCCGTCTCCCCGGGAGAGCGGCAGCGGTATTATATAGCGGTGGCGGTGGCGGCGTCTCTCTCTCTCTCTCTCTCTTTCTCTTTCTTTCTCCACGCACTTTCCGCTCTTTATATATATGTATATATATGAGCATACACACACACACACTCGCACACACTATTTTATAAACTATATAATCACTCACACACGTACACACTTTTTACACAGCAACGGCGGCTTCGAGAGCTGCACTACTACTGCTACTGCTGCTGCTGGTTGCTGCTGCTGCTGCTATGTTAATGGCCGTACAGCTCGCTGGTGCCAAATTAAATCCCAAGATGAAGAAAACTACTGGTACTGCAAACCGCAGGAAACTACTCAGGACGGGGAATTGCATCGTCGAGAAGAAGTTTGCGTTTAGGTCTGTACTATATAGGTGATGCTGGCTCTCGTCCTCTTCTTCTTTTTTGGCGTTCAACGCACGGTTACTCGCGTGTATTTTAGCAGAGCACTAAAACTACCACCAAATCAACCAGCAGTTAACATCGATCACCCACACACACACTTTGTGAAGCTTGTTCGTCCAGCCGTCCAGCGGCGGGCGTCCACTTCTCCTTTCTTCTTATTCTCTTCCTCGGAGAGCGCTATACTTAAAGTACGTCCTCTCCGGGAGACGAGGCCGTTGCTACGGGAGCTGCTGCTGCTACTAGCCACTATGTATATATGTATATAATGTGTGAGCCTGCAGCCTGGCTTCCTCGCTCGCTCTCGTGAGCTACTATATATGTAGCTACACAGAGGAAGAGAGAAAGAGAGGCCTGTCCGTGGCTGCTGCTGCTGCTGACCCCCGCTCTCGTTTGTCTCTGCTGCTCCTGATGCTGCTCTATATATACCTATACTACACTCTATTCCAAACTCTTCACAAACTCTTTCCGTCTCCCTGCCTGCCTCTTCTACACGTAACTCTCTGTGCTGCCTGCTGCCCCAGAGAGTCTGCTGCCGCCTGCCTCCTTTGCTCGCTCCCTGCAGGCCCTGCAGCCGTGCGCGCGCGCGCTTCTTGCCCCGTCTTCCTCTCGCACCGACCCGCGCAGCAGCACTCGCTGTCGCTGCTGCTAAGCTAATGCTACTTTTGCACGGTGGGCAGAAGGGGGTGGAGTGGACTGCTGCTGGCTGCGTGCGCCCTACTGGCTGCGGCTACTCGTGGCTGGCGAGCCTCTCGTGCGCCGCCGCCGCCGTACTTGCTGATGTGTGTGTATGTGCGTGTATGCGAATTTGGGATGTGCATTTGGCCACAGACGTAACTTGCTAACTCGGTGCCCCGATCACACTCGATCGACCTTATTTTTGAATGGATGGGTTTAAATTCTTATTTAAATGGATTTATATTTTTTTTTAAACTGGACTTAATAATTCGTAACTGTTTTTTTTATACATGTTTAAGTAAATGACAAAATATGATAATAATTTAACATTATGAAATATTTTCATGATAATTTATTGGATAGAAGAGATAAGTAATTTTATACGAATAGAAGCGTGTATATTAGGTAAGAAAAAGAGTAAATTAAAAATAATTAAAAAGGAAAAATTTTATAAAAAAATTATACACAAATGTTTGATAATGAAATAACTATTTATTATTATAAAAAATTGAAATCTACAATAGGTATTACGATAATAGCAAAACAAGAAACTTGTAAAAATCAAATAATAGTCGGAGTCGTGGCAAGACATAATTAAAGCATTTCTTGTTACAACTTAATTAAGACTGGATAAAAAAGTTTTTATACACTAAATATGTTTTACAACTAGTATATTTAAATGACACCACTCCGACTATTTGTATTACATTACGATGTTAACTTTACGTGTATAAAAAAGAAATTTTTTTTTTTTATAAAATCGTCGTTACTTTTTTTCCATAGATTTTGGCTTTCACAATTTCAACAAACTTTTCTTACCAATATAATTTACAAAATAGTTTTTAAATAATTCGTTTTTGTATTGAAGTGTTTAAACTGGTGAAAATTATTGATCCAAATAAATACATAAACCAATTGATCAATGTCATTAATGCAAAACAGTTATAGCATTTTTACAATTACTATTATCTTAAAACTATTTAATATGTATTTCAATGTTATAACACTGCACATTATATATCTCATTCTTAGAAAAAACCATCAAACATTTTAATATTTTATTGAATTTTAAGCATTATCACTGTTTGCCATATGTCTTTAATAAATTATCTAATTTTTTCTTATTTTACATTAACAAATGTAGCTAGTTTGCCAATTGAAATATGATTATTTGTTTAAAGCCTCTATATCAGATTAAAATTCTACAAAACTTTTTCCACTTTTTTCCAAGTCCAATAAGTTTTTTATTTCATTGTATCATGAATTATTACATTTATAGTCAATTACAAAAATGTACACACTTTTTAAAGTATATTCTAAATATAAATTATAGATTGAACATCTTTTACATTAAAAAAGATGCAATATTTAAAATTTACAATGAGAAAATAAAGAATTAATATAATTATGATATTATCATAATTATATTTACAGATTTTATGCTCAAATATTCTTTTAATTGTGTTATAAAGTTTATTCTGAACAATAAATTTCTTAAATTTATTACTATATTACTTTTTATTTCCCTTACAATGGGAAATAACATTTAATTAATTTTATCTATTTGTACATTATACTTATTTAGAAATATTTTAGCATAAATGTACTTAATTTATAAATTTATCTTTTATTTAATAAACGTATTCCAAATAGATCACCAATTATGTAAAATTGTATTTTACATTAATCAAATTAATAAACCATAAGATTGAAAAAAATTGTTTGATACGTTTTTAAAGGCAGGAGTATATAAATACTTCTTTTGTATTTAAATTTAGTACCTTTAAATAACAAATGTATAGCACAAAAATTACAATATTTTAGAAAAAGTAATCAAAATTTTTCATTGAAACTAAAATTTTTACAAAAATATTGAATATAATATACTTATTAAATACTATACATATTAAAAAATTAATGAAAAAAAAATTTATTTAAATGATTAACTATAAATTTGTTAAGAAAAAACTATAAAATCACACTTTGCCAAGCAATGTTTGCATTTCCTTTAGTCCAAATCTAATTTAGCCATATTTAAGGTACCTGTTTGTATCTTTGAAGTTTTCATTTTTTTCAAGGAATTTAGTAAATCATCCATTGTAATTGGACGCACAGCATCATGATATATTTCATCATCACCACTTCCACCAGCACGTGATGAGCTGAAAATTAACATTATTTTGAAAATTTGTTTTTAATTAATTTGAGATTATAAAAATCTTACAGAAAAAATACTAACTGAGAATTTCTTATGTAATCCCTAACACGATACACTGATGCATTTCTACAAAGTTCTTGTAAATCTGATCCAGAAAAACCATCTGTCATTCTTGATAGTTGAGCAATGTTAATATCATCTGCAATTGGCTCATTATCCAATATCAGATTAAGTATTTGTGTTCTTTGTTGTTCATTCTGGAAAAAAAAAGAATTATTAAGTTTAATTAATTTTTAATTTATTTTTTGGTTCAACATTTATATATTAAATTGAAATTTAAAAATATCTTACAGGTAAGCCAATATGGAAAGTTGCAGGCATTCTTCTAAGGATTGCTCCATCTAAATCATGTGGCCTATTTGTTGCTCCCATAACAATAACAGTGCAAGCAGAATCAGTTATTAAACCATCCCATAAAGACATGAATTGTGCTTTCATCATTGCAGTAGCTTCATGATCGTGTGAATTACGTGCTCTCAGAAATGAATCTATAAATAAAAATTTTTATTATAAAGACATAAAAGATTTTAAAAGATTAAAATTCAATAATTAGTGACTTACCAATTTCATCAATAAAAATAATACAAGGTTGTAGCTTTACTGCCAATGAAAATACAGCAGCAGTAAGTTTTTGACTTTCACCATACCATTTATCGGTTAATATACTGAGATCTAAATTAATAAAACAAGTTTTAGCTTCTTTGGCTGTAGCTTTGGCAATCATAGTTTTGCCGCATCCAGGAGGTCCATGAAGTAGCACACCCTAATAAACAAAACAAATAGTCTGCTTAAATAATATTTAAAAATTATGAAAACTTATTTAAAAGTTAAATTTTTGTTACTCAAAAAAATATTCCTATCATTTGAATCACAGTTCATCTAAATAACTACCTTTGGAGCCTGGGTCAACTGTGAGTCTTCGAACAGTTCTTTCCTCTGAATGGGTAGTATGACAGTTTCCTGGAACTCCTGAATAACATGCTCAAGACCAGCAATATTATTCCATGAGACCTTGATATCCTTTGGATCAACCAAGTGACTGGCTATCATCATCTCATAGTCTGTCAGCTGCTCGAAATCAATCGACCTAGTGAAGGTAACGGCATCGTTCACAGCCAGTTTGCGTAGCTGTTCCTCCGCCTAAAATCATCAAAAACATGAAAAAATTCGCAATAAGCCGGCATAGCATAAAACAAAAAGCAATAAAAACAGTGTATCCGTGAATAAGCGCTCATTGCAAGGTTATGCATAGTCGGGCACACGAGGCCTGACGCAATAGACACACATACGCGTATACGCAGATCAAAAGAAAAAAAATGCACCTTCTTCATGGCTTTACGTTTCTGCTTGTTGTTGGGGTCTAGCTGATTCATGATCCATTTCATACTGAAAAAGCCGATGGCCGTAACGAAGGAGAGCCGAGCTACGAGCATTAAAACCTCGTAGCGCGAGAAGCCCGGTCCGTCGGCGATGTTCATCCTGATGACAAAGACTTAGCAGATCCAAGCTGAACGAGAGACTCGACCGCGCTCTTCTCTGCCCGGACGTCAATTAGCACCACCTGACTAGCTACTGCTACAATTGCTACTGCTGCTCATCGCCACACGACTCCTATATTCACTCTTGCTGCTGTAGCTGTTTTCCCTGTGAATGGTTTATATAGCTTTGCACTTGGAGCTGCACCAAAGTTTGTTCCCCTCGGGGACTTATATACCCTACTGCTATATGCAATATTATATATCTGTTGGTTGCTCGGAGAACCCCACTTGTGTGCTGCTCCACCGCCAGTGCCGTATCCTGCAGTTGCGATTGAAGTGCTCCGCATTCGTGGCTACTTTCGCTCCTTCGAGAAGCGCACGCGCTGTTCCCCGCGGGAGATCGGCTGCCCGCAGCGTGTTGCAAATGCAGACAGTCCGGCTTTAGTTATTCGAATGTTACATGCGGTCTCTAGTTCATTTAAATATTCAATATCGAAAAATGGTAATTATTAATAATTTTCTCTCGTTAGAGCGGCGTTATCGCCAGTACTGTGTACAGATGAGCGAACGAAAAACTTTATTCAAACTGATTTTATTTACAAAAAATTATAAATTCGTTTGTTTCGAAATGTAACCTCCAAGTGATGCAATAACGAATCTTAATTTATTTGTATTTTTAAAGTAGCTTGTCTTGTTTACATCTTATATATTACTCTCTAATGATGTGTTAATTACTTGATATGTCATAAAAATGACTGTTCTTTAATTCTTAAGTGTTTATGTAATCAGATGTCACAACATTACCACAGATTTTATAATTTAATTGTTGCAGTCTTCAATTGTAGCTGCAGGTTTAGGATTAGCTGCTGCAGGATTTGCAGGACGTTACATATTACGTCAAATGCCACATCTTTCTCAAAAAATGGCAGAAGCTGTTAAGAGTATGCCAAAATTGGATTCACAGGTATGAATTTTAGAAACCTTCAACTTTTTTAATCACAAAGTTTATACATTTATATTTTTGTATCTTTAGTCTTTGGCAAATAGCAAATATTACAAAGGAGGTTTTGAGCAAAAGATGACGAGGAGAGAAGCAGCACTCATATTAAGTGTATCACCAACAGCACCTAAGTCCAAAGTGAAAGAACAATTCAAAAAAGTTATGTCTGCAAATCATCCAGATCGTGGAGGCTCGCCATATTTAGCAGCTAAAATAAATGAGGCAAAGAGTATACTTGAAAAATAAAGATTGTTTAGTTTGATTTAAAGATTTTATTTGTAATAAACAAATTTTATTCATAATGTTACACAAAAAAAAATGTAAACAAGTAAAACTTTGTAAAATATAAATTGTAAATATTGTATTATGTACATAATAGCAAATTGTAAGTTTAATAAACCTAAAAACAAAACAACTTTTATGCATCCATTTGTACACATAAAATAATTGATGTTAATGTAATTCCAATCCAAACAATTTAAAAAAGAAACAATAAAATTTAACATTTTTTCACAAGCATTATCACATAAAAAACTAAATTCACATACAATTATTTCATATCTATAGTTTTTATATTAAGCCAACAATTATAAATTCATAAAGAATTATTAAAGTTATCGAGCCTGCGATTTACATTTCTAAATATCAAGATTCAATTATGAGTAGAATTTATAGAATTCTTTTATGCTGATTATAATAATGCTCTTGAAAGACTTTTTTTAGATAAAAATGATTAATTTCTATGAGATTATTGACTTCATATAGCACAATAAATGTAATGATTTTATCACAAATACAGGAAATACAGTAAACTGTATAAAACTACACATTTTCAGTTATTAGAGAAAAGTATAAATTTGTCATTAGATTGACTAGAGTCTGTCACAATGAAGAAATGTTCTTATTGATACTACTACTACCTTTCTGTTTTGGAGTTCTGTTTATGGCTTTGTTCTACTTTTGCTCTTAATTTTGCTATTGTACTACTTGGTAAAGAGCCAGGAACTTTAAATATGCTCTAAAATATTTAATAATAATATATAACATTACAAAAAAAATATTAAATACTTCACTAATTTATATATATTAAAATTGTTTTGTTTCTTACTTGCATAAAGTCATGGCATTGAAGAACGATACTGTCCTTGGTGATTTCTTTGAAACACTCTGCTAATTCAGTAAAGTCTTTACAAGCTAATAGATTTTCTCTATTTCTTTTAATTAATGTTAATCCTACTCTGAACACAATTTTACTGCCTTCATAAAAAAGACAATCCCATATTCTTAAGGTTGTCTAAAATAAAAATAGTAGAGTCAAAAATCAAATAACCAATAGGTAATTTTTATTTTATTCATACCTCTGTAGGCAAAACTTCTGCAAACAGGCAAACAAACCACTTTGTTGTAATTACTGCCCATGGTAATCCTATATTGGTCACATGTTGATACACATCTGGTATTTTTATTCTAAAAATCAAAAAATTTTATTGTTTTATAAAATTGATCAATTGATTTATGTAAATTTTAATTGTTCTACTTTACCTAACTAATTCTGCTAAAACATCTATATCTATGAGTAATCCTTTCATAGTAGGCGTATAATACTCAGGTAAAATTTTTTCTATCAATACTTTTAATAACCAAAAAGCTGTTTCTTCATTTTTAGTTACTAATAACAGTAGACCAGCTATGTAATTTAATCCCTAAAACATACAATTGTTTATATTAAAATGTCACAAAAATAATTTATAAAGTTGACTATCTAATATTTACTTGACAGTAACCAATTTCTTGGTTTTGGCGTGCAAAAGCTAATAAGATATTAAATAATTGACGTTGATGTCGATCTGTATTATTAAAAAATATGTTATCAGGAAAAGTACGTGGAAGATCAGTTTTAATAATATCACTGATTTGTGAGTCATGAGAGTCATTCAGCAACTGCTGATATAAATTAGGAGATTTATTTTTGAGTTCTTCACCACCACTGACAGACAGCCATACCTAAGCAAAAAAATAAATAAATAAATAATTGCAACAAACAAACAAAAAATTAATCAATAACTAAAAATAAACAAGTGTAATATTTACCAAACCTCTGTGTTCTCCAGGAACACCTTTGCGGACATATCTTTTTATAGTAATACTGTGTTGCAGAGTTTTTCCTTCTCCAATAATTTCAGCCCATTTTTTCGCCCTTTTTGCCAGCACTTTCAAGTATTCAGACATAAATTCCTCATAAGATTCATAATTGAAGTTTTCAGGCCTCTCAAATCCATATTCAAAAAAAAAAAAAAAAAAAAAAAAAAAAAAAAAAAAAAAAAAAAAAAAAAAAAAAAAAAAAAAAAAAAAAAAAAAAACAATTCAAAGCTTAAAACGTAAAAGAGAAAAAACGAAAGAAAGCGCAAGCAAAACACTCAATTTATCTAAGCTAAAATTCACGTTTTATTGCCGGAGCCGCAGGCGCCGTATCGGCGCTCACATACTATGCGGATATAATTGTCGCGCACAAATAATAGGCGAAAGCGATAAATAACAATAAAAGAGCTAAAGAAAAGACATTCCATTCCCTAACCTCGCGCCAATAAACATAACGCGTTCATATATACGTATATGATAAGAAAAATCCCCTCTTTCACTCCATCGCATAACAAACCCGCGAGCGCCTATTATCATATCAAAACAACATAAGTATAAGAGCCGCAGCCGCAGCAATTCTTAGCGCAGTTTGAATATTTCATCATATCGCTGCTGCGCTACTTATATATCTCTCTCTCTCTTTCGGGGCCTCTTATCCCCTTAAATTCTGCGCGCGAGCTGCGATAAAAAAATTAACACCTACCTGAAGCATGAGCTGGCCATAGGTATCCCGAAACTTTCGTACTTGCACCAAAATAACTACCTCGACTCTGCAGTAATCATATGTACGGCTGCCGGGCGTTTATATATACGACCATTATAGCTTCAGTCTTGAAATAATAATTAAAGTAGCAGAGAGGACGTACTTATATTTTCGAATAAAAAAGAAAAAAAAAAGAAAAAAAATCGATTGATAAATTTTTTTCTCTTTTGTGTGTGTAGGCCGCACGCGCGCGAGTGAGGTCAGGTTAGTGTAGTACTTCTGCTGCGTAAGAACGCCGTTCGCGTCGCCACAAACTAATCACCATATATTTTTTTTCTCTTTTTTTCTCTCTCGTCTATATACGCTACGCTAAAGCTAAGGTAATATACTTTAGCGGTCGCATCGCCTCGACTTTCGCTCCGCCGCTCTCTCCGCACATCTCATCATCGCACTCGCTCGCTCGCTCGCGCACGCCGTGAAAAGCACTCTACTGCTGCTCCGCAATCGATATCGGGGGAAGGGGAGATTTCGATATATATATATACATATATATTCTCACTCTTTCTCTCTCTCTCTCTTTCTCAAAAGTTAAAAGCCAAACCACATGGTAACTATCACGGAGAGAGGATAAAATGGCGTTAATCGTACCCTGCGTGGCCAGTAAGTAAATCCATCATATTTTAAAGCATAAGAATCCCCTTAGATCGCCGGTACTCTTACTACCGGCCATTGCCACCCACAGAGCATTGAGACTCCCTTGACTGCGTTCGTTCTCTCACCGCGTGCTCCAACTTTTAGCTGCGTTTTTTCTCGTCTCCTACGCGCTTGTGCCCGACATTGGATCTCCGCGAAAACATCCCGCGTGCGTATGCCGACTCATGCCGACGACTCGGCAGGGGTAAGAGAAAGAGAGCTATTTAGTTCTCGACCTTTTTTTTAATCTTCCCGAATGAAAATGCCATGCTACACCCTCGTTTCGTTATCCGGACGATCCGCGACCTCCATATCGGCTGGATTATTGCCAGCAGAATCGCTCCGAAAAAAGCTAACCACCCACGCGGTGAAGCTATAGGCCGACGAAATCTGACCCGAATGCTCACCGCGTGTTTGCGGTTGCTAATGTCAGCTCTCTTTATAACATATGCACATGCTTCTACCCCACTGCTGCCTCTCATACATGCTTTGAGATTGATTTTTCTTCTAACTTGAGGACATAAATGCTGATTAATATGCTTTTTGTATTTTTCCAGTTAGAGGTTCCACTGGCATAAGCATTTCACAAGGCCCTCCGACTTATGAGCCTGTTTCAGCTTTTTACAAAGATGACAGCAAGACTTGCAAGGCTATGGCCTTTAGCCCTCGGGGCAAATATTTTGCCTGGGTCAACGGACAGGTGGTCAAAGTTGCTCAGTGCGACACATGGCAAATTATTGCTACTATTAATCGATCAAAAATTCAAGCACTCCAGTTTTCTCCGCAAGATACTTATCTCATGACGTGGGAGCCTTACGTAGGTCAGTAATTGGGCACTAAAAATAATGAATGTATAAGATACATGTAGGATGACTTTATAATTTTTATTAATACTCTTTTTTAGTTACGCAAGCCAACGCACAAGGTAACCCTAATCTTTGTTTGTGGAATCCACAAACTGGAAACTTAATAAAAAGTTTTATTCACAAAAAACAAACAGATTGGTATGCTTTTAATTTATAAATTTTTATATTCTAAACATTAAATTTTCTATTTCTGTTATTGTTATTATAAAAAAATATGTTATTTCAGGGAACCACAATGGTCAAGCGATGAAAAAGTCTGCGGTATGTTAGTTAATAACGATGTGGTGCTATATGAAGATTCAAATTTTGACAATATCCTGTATAGGATAAATGTAGCTAAAGTTGGCAAGTTCAGCATAGCTCCGGGTAGTGCTCCATATCACGTAGTTTGTTATATGCCTGGTAAGTTTTCACATAGAATTAATATCATTCTTATTATTCAATATTTAATGTTTTTTTTATAAATTTAACAGGAAAATCTGGTCAGCCATCTTTTGGTAGATTATTTCAATATCCTAAGTTTCAAGCAAGTCAACCAATAGCAAATAAAAGCTTTTTCCAGGTATTTTTAATTTTTTTTTTAATATACATTTGTTATAATTTGTTGCACTCATAACAAATTAAATTTATTGATAGGATGACAGAGTTGACTTTTATTGGAATAAACAAGGTTCTAGTGTACTACTATTGACTAGTACAGAAGTTGATAAAACTGGTGCTTCCTATTATGGAAAACAAACCTTACATTACCTTGACACAAAGGGCCAGACTGCTTTAGTGATGTTAAGTAAGAAAAACAAATTTTTTATTTATCAGTTCAAATGATCATATTACATAATTTTTATATAACTTTTTAGGTAAAGAAGGACCTATTCATGCTGTGCAATGGTCTCCTAAACAAACTGAATTTTTGGTTGTATATGGCTTTATGCCTTCAAAGGCAACATTATTCAATTTAAAGTGTGAATCAGTTTTTGAATTTGGGACTAAACCTCGAAATTCAATTTATTTTAATCCTCTTGGAAACAATATCCTTTTTAATAACACATTATTTTGATATTAATCACATTTTTAATCATTTATAATTCAAATTATATTTTAATATATTAAATCCTTAACTTCTGTGCACTTGTGATTTTGACTGGTTTTGGAAATTTGAGGGGTGTAATAGAATTATGGGATGTAGCAAATAAAAAATTAATAGCAACTTCAGATGCCCCGGATACTACATTATTGGAATGGTCACCAGATGGAGAACACTATTTGACTGCTACGACGGCGCCGAGACTTAGAATGAGTAACGGGTAAGATAATAAAAAATATTTCTTAATAGTTATAATCAAGAGACAATTAAACTACAATTAAAATATAAACTATCTTTTAATTTTCTATTTTTAAGATTTAAAATCTGGCACTACACGGGAACATTACTGTATGAAAGACCTTGGAACAAACAAGAAGAATTGTGGGAAGTGTTATGGCAAAAATTTCCTCCAAATACATTTAAAGAAAAACCAATTAGTTATAAAGCCGTAGAGGGTATTGTGCCTAGTCAACCTCAAGGTAAATAAATTGTAATTTACTGATACTGTATGATAAAGAAAAGAATTTAATTTTGCGGTTTATTTATTCAGCGTCTAAACAAGTGTACCGGCCACCATCGGCGAGGGGTAAACCACCTTCATTTAAAGTACATGATGATATAGAAGATGCAAAGCCATCAGAGTGTAAGAATGAAATATTATTTATTAAAAGATACTAAATTTGAAATATTTAGCAAAGTATTGAATTAAAATGAATTTTTTAAGTTCTTAAAATATTTAAATTAAAAATTATTTTCTTGTAGCTAATCCATCAAAAAATGCTCTTAAAATCAAGAAAAAACGTGAGGCCAAGAAAGCCAAAAAGGAACAAGAAGCACAACTGTCTCAAACACAAACTAGTAATGTAACTGCCAATGGTCAAACAAATAGTATTACTTCTAAAACCAGTAGTGCAACTACTTCAGCAAACCATGATCTCACTGATGATCCAGAGAAAAATAAAAAAATTAAAAAGATAAGAAGTGTAAGTAATAATTTTACTTTTTTTTAATATTTAGCTTTGAAAACTTATCTGCATGGTTATATTTTATTTAATCAAAATTTAAATTTTTGTGTAATTAATTTTTTTCAGAAATTGGAACAAATTTCCAAACTTAAAGAACAGCAAGCGACTGGAAAACAGCTTGAAATTAATCAAGTGGATAAAATTAAAAAAGAAGCAGAGCTTCTCAAGGAATTAGAAGAATTAATTTTATGATGGCTGATTGAAAAAATGGCTTACGTTGCTTACTTACACCTGATAAGACAATACCAGGTGATTCTGAAAAATCGGTAATATCTTGGGCCAATTGTACCGTTATGACGAATCAAATTTATCATGCATTTACGATTCGTTAAATGTGATTTACTATCTAAATAATTAATTGCCAAACTAAACTTTGGTGCACAAAAGAAAGTGAGTTGGTAGTGATAATACTGGATAATTATCAAACAAATGATGTAAATGATTCGTCGATATTTCAAAACAATCGAATTTATCTTTTAATATTCGTAAAAGAAAACACAATATATCTTCCAAAGGAATAATGTACGTGTTGCCAGCACGTAAGAATGACATTTTCTGTGTAGCCCAGCACAATTGTAAAATTTTTTGCTATTTGTGAAGTCTTGTTCCTTCAAGTAACAACTTGAACACATAAGAACTGTAAATACATTTACCCTCTGTGTTCATTTGTAATAACCCTGTTCACATTGTTGATATATTTCTACCAAATCTCCAGTAACTTGAGTAAATTTTCTGAATTTGTTTTTTCTTACACTATGGGTTTTTTTGAACACAACTTGATAATAATTGTATACTTGCAATCTAAGTGTTTTTTGCTTTTAATTAAAAAAAAAAAAAAAAAAGAGAAAAACTTTTGAAAGGCAGTTGTTTCTCTGCATTTGTACAGAATAAACTTATTAACTGAATATAAAAATAAAAAAAGGAAAAAAAAATATATAAATATATATATTCGACTATACAATATCATTTTACTTTAAAGTAACGAAATAAATACTTTGAAAACATATCTTCTTTAATTTTTTATTATTAAAATAAGATCTCAAACCTTACATCTTGTCTCTAATATAATTATTATGTAAGCTCATGTTGCTTAGAGAATTTTATGAAAAAATTTTACATCAATGTTTTTCAAAATTAGTTTTATATACACAAAAATGTAATATTAATTATGATACATATTTACTCACAAATTCTTATTTTATTTACGTTAAAACGCGCTTAAAAACGAAAATCGGAACATCATACTTAATTTTATTAAATTAAGCTCCGTTGCTTAATTAGCTAATACTAAAGCATAATAACCACCCTTTTAAAAAAATATATTAACACAACAATCATTTATTTCTCACGGTTACCAATCATCATTTTAAAACAAATTATAATATAGCTAACGTAAGCGCTTTCGTCAAAAAGCACAAGTTCTTTGTTTTTGCCAAAAGCTCTCTGGTATATATAAGCTTTGGCTCTCTTAACAAATCCAACCCTAAAAAGCTCATTCTTTGTGATACAATATATATATACATATACGTAAAGCTGTACCAGTACAAGTGCAACAGCGTCGGCGTGAAACAAACACACACGAGAGGAAAAAAGATAGCCGCTGTATCGGTCTCGAGACGTGTGTGTATTGTGTGGGGGAGGAGTTTTAGCTCTCTCTCTCTCTCTCACACACTGCACCACGCTATTTTACTACTCTCTTTCTCTCTTGTGTATGTATAGTTGTACCTATATACTTATAGGTATATATATATGTACATTCTATATAATACGAGTAGTGTGCCGTGTGCTGCTGCAATATCCCCCTCCGCGCGCGTTTCGCGCATAGCAAAGAGTAGCGCGTGTTGTTTACGCGAGTCGGCAGCGCGGCGAGAGAGAGCCGTGATGTAAAATATAAATCGCGTCATCCCGAGGAATTGCAGCCCCGTGATTACACCTTTAATCCGAGTGAACGCGATACTTTTGCCTTTGAAGTGTGTCCGCGCGCCGAGAAGTGCGTTGAAAATTTAAATCCACAAGCGCCTATACCTCCATCCCCTTTACTCTATAGCTCTCTCTCTCTCTCTTTTTTTCTTCACCCATGCTCTTTGACCTGCCGGAGCAAAGACACGGGGGACAATAACGCTCGGGCAATTTCGGAGCAAACCTATAAACCCCGGCTCAGGACTTTGAGCTTCGTTTTCGTTCAGCATCTTTCTCCAGCAGTGCGGGCCTTTAGAGGGTGCCCCCCCCCAGGGTACTAGAGAGGTTTCCATCGTCGTTGTCGTGTTTGCTGCTCTCTCGTGTTGGGGCAGCAGTGCAGAGTGTAGGATAGAGGAGCAGCAGCCACAGCAGCAGCGCCACTCCCCCCCGCGCGGTAGTAGCGGAGAGAGCAGCAGCAGCAGCAGAGTCAACAGCAGCAGCAGAGCCAGGGAGCAGCAGCAGCAGCACACGCACATCATATAGGCATACACACCTAGCTATATCTCCATAGCTCAGCAGCAGCAGCCGTCCATGCTACGAGTGGCGGCCGCGAGTGGCGAGTCGCCATTTTGTCCGGAGTTCGACTTCGGCCCGGTTTCCCCGAGGATCGGCCTGCTGGAGGAGCGCACTCGGCCGAGCTGCCCCTGGAGTTCCAGCGACTGGCCAAGGTACCCCTCCCCCCATACCCCCCGCGCTGACCCGAGTCCGGTGCGCAGTGCCCGAGCCCCTGCCCAAACCTACTTTCTTCTGCCTCTTCTCCTCCTCCTTCTCCTCCTGCTACGCCACCCCCAGGCCCCCGGGGACCCTCCCCGAACCCAGAGCTCGGACTCTCGCGTCTCGCCACCCCGGGTTCGCTTTACGGAGTTGGACTCCACCTAATCTCGGACGACGCAAGCCGGGTGTTACTCCAGGCTGACGTTCTGCGACGACGTTGCACGGCTTATCGGCGCCGCCTGCCAGCGCAGGCCGGGCGGCATAATAATACATCACGACCGGCCGACATATACAGCCACTGACAGCTTATAGCCCGGGGTGGCTGACATCCGTAACGTTACGCTTCAACTTGATCCCTCGACTCGGAGTAATAAGCCCCAAGATCTCCCTGAGTCTGCGGGAGAAAAATTGTTCTGCTTATCCTCGTACCGCGGCTCTAAACGTGTTTGCGTTCAAACGGCTGGTGGTGCAGCTACTATAGCTGGACGACGAGTGAGAATCACTGCGTGTTCGTGGTTGACGCTTGGTGGACGTTATTATGTGCCATTTTTCGGAACAATTCTAGCAAAGCTTAAAAAAGCTCTCGTTGCAAATCTTAGGGGCCTTTCGTTTCTTAAGTTGACTTGCGAGCTTGCACCATTGCTGTTACGGAATGCGGACCTCCGGAAGTTGGTCTAGGTGTCGTTGTTTTTTAAGATGCATTGCAGCGTGACGTGTGGCTTTTTCCTGGACGTATATAGACGACTAGTGCGCGGATTTTGTGTTTTTGGTGTTGTAAGCACTACATGTAAAAATTGTTTTTTTTTTCTTTTACTCTTGTTACAGATAATGTAGATATAGGTTAAAGTAGCAAGGCATCTGCAAAGCAAACGTATTTCATGACAGTACTGGATGCTTGTTGGTGTTGCAACTTGGTCCAAAATTCATACAAACAAAACATCATTCTTTAACAGTTATAAAGCAGGATGACAATTGCCACACGAGGCCAAGGAGTTGGAATTGATCCTCCTGACAGTCATCAAAACACAATGGTGTGTATACTATTTGTAATTTAATCTCCAATGCAATTACATTGATTCGCTCGCAGATTATATAAAATTGCTGATTGTTTTGACAGATGCCTAGTTCGCCCAGTCAACAGCAATTGGCAGACACTATGTCTAGCCTTCAGATAACTGAAAATAGTACACCAGCTGACTGCACCAGTGACTTGGCTGTAACTGGTGCAGGTGAAGAAAACAATCAGCAGAAATTAGAGCCCGACTTTCCACATGCTAAGCTCGCTATGCTGGATGAAAAAATATCTAGTCCAAGATGGGTAGTGCCAGTTTTGCCTGAACAAGAATTGGAGTGCCTGTTACAAGCCAGTATCGATTTGTGCAAAAAAGGTAAATAATTTTTTAAATATAAATTTGTACATTTTTTTTCAAAAGATCTTATTGACTATAATTATTAAATTAAATTTTTTAGGAATTGATGTACAGAGTGAAGCATGTCAACGTTTTTTTCGAGAAGGGCTCACAATTTCTTTCACAAAAATTTTAACAGATGATGCTGTGAATAGTTGGAAATTAAATATTCACAATTACATAAATGCCAATTGCCAACGACTGGTAGAACTATGTGTTTTAAAACTAGAAGAGGACTGGTTTCCTCTTCTTGATTTACTAGCAATGGTTTTTAATCCTAGTAATAAGTGAGTTTTTAATAAATAGTTACTTATTCATAATTCTTGTTTTCTTACATTTATCATTTTATGTATTTTTTAGATTTCATACTTTTAACGCATCACGACCTTCGGAGTCTGTACCACCAGGTAGCAGTATTTCTGATGATGAAATATATGCAAGGTCTCCTCCAGATTCGAGAAATCCACGTGGCTGGCTTGTTGATCTTATAAACAAGTAAGTCTAGTGTTTGTTAATTTTTAGAAATTAATAAATATTTTTATTTAAGTATACTTAACATAATTTTATTCATGTATAATTGCAGATTTGGTAGTCTTGGTGGTTTTGAAATTTTACTGAAAAGATTTTCAAGTGGTCGTAATTTGACAGTGCCAGTTATTTATGCATTAATAAAGCCATTTGGCTTGTGCTGTGAATTATTAACAGTTAATACGATACAAAAATATCTAATGCCCATAGTGGTGAGTGATTTTGTTTAATCAAGTTATTTATAAATTTCCACAATCAATTAATAGTGCATGTATATTTTTCAGCAAATGGTGCCTCAAATTTTAGATAATCTGACAGATGCTGAACTCAAAAAAGAAGCAAAAAATGAGTCTAAAAATGATACAATATCAGCCATAATTAAAGCAGCCAAGTGCATAGTGTTGCGAGTACCTTATCAAGAAGAAATGATCAAAAATTTAGAAATACTGAGACTGAAAATGATATTGAGGCTTTTACAAATATCTTCTTTCAATGGTAAAATGAACGCTCTGAATGAAGTAAATAAAGTGATCGCGAGTGTAAATTATTATCTTCACCGAAATCCAAATCTTGAAGAAGAAGAATGGTTGACTGCCGAACGTATGGCGGTAAGTCGTTTTAATACGATAAGATTTATTGCATACTCAAATTACAGTTTCTTTATGTAACTATTATTGCTTTAGAAATGGATCAAAGAGAACGGAGTGTTAGAAATCGTATTAAGAGATTCATTACATCAACCACAATATGTAGAGAAATTGGAAAAAATATTACGTTTTATCATTAAAGAACGTGCATTAACACTTGAAGACTTAGATGCTGTGTGGGCAGCACAAGCTGGCAAACATGAAGCTATTGTGAAAAATGTTCATGATTTATTAGCAAAACTGGCATGGGATTTCAGTCCAGAACAATTAGATCATCTTTTTGAGTGTTTCAAGGTAAATTTTTTTTATTTTCTACTTGTGTGACACTTTACTATATTTTATTGCTTTACGTAATTTGATTATATAAATAAAAAATTGGCATAGGAAATGCATCTTTCCTGTAAAAAAAAATTCATTTAAATGCAAACTATAATAATATAAAAAGTTGTTTGAGAAATGCAGAAATATAAAACTGTGATCTAACATTTCTCACAAAACTATATATAAAAATTGTATAAATGATTCGAAAAAATAGTTATTTTTTAAAAAAGACTGCAATAAAAAAAATTTAACTCTGTCATTTCTTTGTTAGTTTACCAGAATGAGTATTTTTAATTTTTCTCTATTCCAGACGAGTTGGAGAACTGCCAACAGAAAACAACGAGAAAAGCTTCTTGAGTTGATTCGACGACTCGCTGAGGATGACAAAGACGGAGTCATGGCTCATAAAGTAAAAACAACAAATATTACGTTATTTAAAACATTCCTTAAAATAAAATATTGTAAATAAATTTGTGTATTACTACAGGTATTGATGCTCTTTTGGAATTTGGCTCATTCTGATGAGGTGCCTACAGAAATTATGGATCAGGCCTTAAATGCTCACGTCAAGATATTGGATTATTCTTGTTCGCAAGAGCGAGACGCTCAAAAAATGATATGGCTTGATAAATGTGTGGAGGAACTGAAAAGCGGCGATAAATGGGCGTTACCTGCACTCAAGCAGATCCGTGAAATCTGTTGTCTTTATGAGTCAAATCCAAATTTGGGCCATGGTCAAAGAACTCATCATGGAAATTATAGGTAAAGCTATAGCATAAAATTCGTTTAGATCAAAAATGAATTTTCTAATACTCCATTGTTTTAATTTTTAAATAAAGGCAAGAAGTTATTGAGCGACTTCAAAATCTGCATTCCGTCGTTGTACTTGTAACAAACAGTTTGACATCATATATGGATAAAGTGAGACAGTTGGTTAAGGAAAAACCAGATATTGATCCAAACACTTATTTACCAGACCGCCGTTATAATCACATTATGCAAGTGCAAGAAAGGCTTAACTTTTTAAGATTTTTATTAAAGGTAAAAATTTACAATTTGTTGATTTGTTTGCATATTTTTTTATTTTCTGTTTTTAAAAACTTTATACAACACTAATCTCGTACCGTGTTTTTTGGTATCCTAATCCCGTATCTAAGGGTCATTTTGAGTCTATGTTTTTGATAAGAAAAACATCTGTAGGAAAAATTTGAAAAAATTCATTTATATTCTTTACTGCAATGCCCAAAGTGATCAATAGATATTGTATTAGGGTTAATTAGGATTAAATTTGCATATGTTTTTTTTTAAATTGCGTAGAAAAAATGTTATCCATTTCAGGACGGTCAATTATGGCTTTGCGCAGAACAAGCAAAACAAATTTGGCAGTGTTTAGCGGAACAAGCGGTTTTCGTTTCGGATAGAGAAGCATGTTTTAAGTGGTTTTCAAAGCTTATGGGAGAAGAACCTGACTTAGATCCTGCAATTAATAAGGACTTTTTTGAAAATAATATACTGATGTTAGATCCTACCTTACTAACTGAAAGTGGCATAAAGTGTTTTGAAAGATTTTTCAAAGCAGTCAATTGCAAAGAAGGCAAGTTGAAACAAAAACGTCGAGCGGTATTAATGGACGATGTAGATTTAATTGGAGCAGACTATTTATGGAGGGTTTGTATACAAATTATTAATCTTTATCATAAAATCTTACAAACTTACTAATACTTATGAAATTTTCTGAAATATAGGTAGTTACGAACAGTCCAGAAGAAATAGCAAATCGTGGAATAGAGTTGCTAAAAGAAGTTAACACCAATCTAGGACCTAAATTGCAATCATCTGTAGTGGCTTTTCATGAAACTTATATATCAGAATGCATAGATCGTTTAAAGGCTCACTATGATACAGTGTCCATATTAAGACAAGAAGATAGTAAAGAAGATAAAGATGAAAGTGCTGCAGATGTCATTAAATCGGAAGCCTTAAAAATGTGTCGCGTGATGAAAGTTTTACAAGAATATCTCAATGAATGTGACATGGCCTTTCCTGGTGAAAGGAAAATTCTTCCCTTGCACAGGTATGTTATTTAAAAAATTTGCATTTGTAAAAGATTGTTCTTTGTAATCATAAGATTTTTATATTTCCAGAGCTGCAAGAGGCAAGCATTTGACTTTAATTATAAGATTTGCTAATCCTGCACGCAATGTTGAAGACATTGAAATTTTCTCTCATACAAATGATACGCTAGCATCTTTAAGACAACAAATATTACGAAAAATAAAAGCTACTGGTACAAACATAAAATTAGAACTTTTTATTAATGGTGAATCATTAGATCAGGCTGATGACAGAAAGCTTCTTTCACAAATTCCTATAAGAGATAAAATGGTAAATTTTTAAAATTTAATTAATATTTCATGTCAAATACTTATAATGATTTAATTATAATTTATTTTATAGCTACTGTCAGCAAAGCTCAGTCAAGTAAATACAAACATGCCAAGTTCTCCTGATAGTAGTTCTGACAGTTCAACAAGTTCATATCGTTTTGCTTATGGTGCAGTGGAAGGTTTGGGTTTGGCTCCTAATCAAGAAGGTGCCACCGGGTCGGAAAGCAGTTTACCGGGTGTGGTAAGTTTACAAACAACTAATAAATATTTAAATACTATATTTACACAGATACATTTGTAACATTTAATTCTGCATAAACAATTTCAGCTGTTGTCTCAAAGGCAGCGATATGCAAGATTTTTATTTGCAATTGCTGATCTAGGCTGCACACTGGAACATGCTCAATTGCGAGATGGCGCACGTCATCTTTTGCAATTAGTACCTGCAGATGTCCATACCGTTCAACGATTGCAATACGTCTTCAGTCTCTATAAAGATGAGGAACCTCCCCAAAACTCTTCCAGCGACGAAACCAAATGCAGTGTTAGCACGTTATTTTTCTCAGCGAGTCCAAATCAAGTTTTATACAATTTAGAGGTAAGGAAATAAAAATATGAAGGAACAAGTTTTTTTTAAGTATTTTAAGATGTTGATACTAAAAAGTTTATTAAAATGTGTAGGTTTTGTACACTCTCTTGATGCCTGCACTCGATCCGATGTCCGAAAAAGCGCTCGAGTTCCAGATAAATTTATTAAAAAGCGGCGAAGCTGGCGTTATATTAGACATGTTAACGAAAAACAACTTCCTGCCGAATGCGGATGAGACGACAAAACGTTTCGCCTATTTGACGGTCCTCAAACTGTGCAAATTCCTGCTGGCAGTGATGGCAAACACAGTAGCACTGCTAATTGAGGTGCCGTACCTAAATGCTCAGGTGAATCTCGAAGGTCAGCAAGGAAGCAAGCACCAGGTGCCACTTGCCGTACTCAAGCAGGCACTACATAGTGTGCCAAATCAGAATACCGAGTATATGCTGCGCTCGGTAGCGATTAAGCTCGCCACGTACCTCGCCAACGACATGCTCTCGGGTGGCGCGGAACACGAGCGTTATAGGCAGCTGCCATTGCAAGCCCTTTCTTGGGAGTTGCCAGATGTGGCTACCATTCGT
The DNA here is from genome assembly GCA_030522805.1 of Leptomastidea abnormis. NCBI lineage: Eukaryota > Metazoa > Arthropoda > Insecta > Hymenoptera > Encyrtidae > Leptomastidea > Leptomastidea abnormis. The sequence continues at coordinate 77,144 of JAPYZE010000226.1, read as the reverse complement.
GCCATAATGAGATTAGCCTGGGCCGCATCCAGTGGCAGTTTGAACCACGTCAACGCGGCTCCGCAGATCTTGCACGAGATACACGAGACCAATGCTAGAGAGCAGAGGTGTCTCGATAACAATGATATTTTAAGTAAGAATTACTCTATCAATTCATAAAAATTTTCATTATTAATTTTTTTTTTTCATATTTTTTTAATTGATGTGCCATAATTATTATTACAGTTTGTAAAGAAGCATTGGAGGTCTTAACACTAGCTTTTGTACTGCACCCAAAGGCACTGGAAGATTTTACAAAAGATATAATGTGGCTTAACTCTGCTGAAAATGTCATGTGGAATACATTTTTAATAGACCTTGTATTAGTTAGCACATCACGAGCTATTCGCGCAACTGCCGCTGAGCAATTCTTGCTGATATCTTCGTGGTGTAGCAGCGGCCATCAAGCACATCAGTTGTTTATCACTCGCCTGTTCCCGGTTATAAATACCACAGTCTCCGAGTATGCTAGACAAAGTCACGAATTTTTCCAAGTTAGTATTACATTTGTTAACCAAAAATAACGAAGACATTAATTTAAATTTTATCGTTTTGCTTTTTTTGTTCAACAGCTTTTATGTAGGTTATTAAATTTCGCAAATATATCGGGATGCCCGTCATCGTCGGCCAATAATTGGTTGAATACCGAAATTAGATGGCTGAAACAAGTGCGTGATCGTGTTCGAGATACTGGAGACACTCAAGTAGATGAGGCAGTCCTAGAAGGACATCTCAGCCTCACAAAAGAATTATTGTCATTCTTTCCACCCGCTAAAAAATATCAACTTGGTTCGGATGAAGAGACTGGCATTAATTTAATCAAAGTAAAAATATTTTAATTATTTAAATTGATCAATAATAAATTGAAAAAAAAAACTAAATTTATTATCATAAATCGTTATTTAGGAATTAGTGCAGGACTTTATATTTCCGGCGTCGTGCTGCATGCTGCAGTTACGCAACACAGGCGAGCTGGCCTCGTCACAAGCTTGTCCAGTTTGTAGCACGCCCCAATCGATTAGCGCTGCCTTCGACCTCCTCGTCAGTCTCTGCACAGGCTGCGTACCAAACATGCGGCTTCTAGTCAACATGCTTTGTGACATGTTCTATTCAGATAAGGATGAGCCTTTGGTTGAGTGGGACTACCTGCCGCCGGTGGGACCGCGGCCAATGCAGGGTTTCGTCGGACTCAAGAACGCCGGTGCAACCTGTTACATGAACTCAGTTCTCCAACAGCTTTATATGGTCGAAAGCATCAGGGTGGGTCTCTTGGCCGCAGAGGGTGCAGCTACGGATCTTAGCGAAGACTTCTCTGGGGAAGAGAGGGTCGAGGGCGAACAGACAATAGAAGCGACCGATAATGACACGAATGAAGAAAAGTGCAGTGCTGACGAATCGCGCAAGGAATATAATATTGGAATTTTAAAGCAAGTGCAAGCGATCTTTGGACACTTGGCTTACAGTAAATTGCAATACTACATTCCTCGCGGACTTTGGAAACACTTTAAGTAAGATATTTATATTTTTTTAAAAGTGAAAATATTTTATAAATAAATACTTAATCAATATATTCATTTTAAATTTTAGACTCCAAGGTGAACCTGTTAATCTCCGAGAGCAACAGGATGCCGTCGAGTTCTTTATGAGTCTAGTAGAAAGTTTAGATGAAGCTTTAAAAGCTTTAGGACATGAGCAAATCATGAGCAAAATCCTTGGCGGATCTTACAGTGATCAAAAAATCTGCAAGGGTTGTCCTCACAGGTATGAAAAATTTGAAAATAGATTGTGGTTTATACTTGAATAATAAGATTTTGATTAATTTGTAAAAAATACTAATATTATTGAAAAATGCTCAGGTATTCAAAAGAAGAGCCTTTTAGTGTAATAAGTGTGGATATTAGAAATCATAGTAATTTATTAGACTCTTTGGAACAATATGTCAAGGGTGAGCTGCTTGAAGGAGCAGATGCATATCACTGTGATAAATGCAACAAAAAAGTATGTATCTTTATTTAAATTCAAAATTTTGCTAACAAACAGCTTTTATTTATTTTATTTTTAATGCTTTTTTTTAGGTTGTAACGGTTAAACGACTGTGTGTTAAAAAATTGCCTCCTATTCTGGCAATTCAGTTGAAGAGGTTTGAATATGACTTTGAGAGAGTTTGCGCCATAAAATTTAACGATTACTTTGAATTTCCGCGAGATCTCGACATGGAGCCTTACACCGTCTCGGGTCTTGCGAAATTGGAAGGAGAGATTATAGACTGGGACCACGAGGAGGCAATTAAGGGGACATGCACTAAATATCAGCTCACTGGTATTGTTGTTCATAGCGGTCAAGCCAGCGGAGGTCACTACTATTCTTATATTTTACACAGGTACGTAAACACTAAACATTTTTAATACATTGTATTTTATCCAAAAATATGTTTATTTTTATCGAAATTTTAGGCAAAGTGATGGTTCGGGAAAATGGTATAAATTTGATGATGGGGATGTAACAGAATGTAAAATGGAAGAAGAGGAAGAAATGAAATCACAGTGCTTTGGTGGAGAATATATGGGGGAAGTGTTTGATCACATACTAAAACGAATGAGTTACCGTCGACAAAAACGGTGGTGGAACGCGTATATGCTTTTTTATACAAGGATTGATGTAGAGCCTAATTCTCAATTGAAAAAAAGTAATGAATTATCATTGTGTAAGTATATTTGTAAATTTAAGAGTAATAATTTATGGTAATTCGTGTGAATAAAATTATACATTATTGAATTTAGATACCAAATTGGGAGTAACAAAAATGCCGCCGGCAATTGAGTACAGTGTCAGAAAACAGAACATTAAGTTTATGCATAATCGAAACCAGTTTAATACGGAATATTTTCAGTTCATTAGAAAACTTGTATCGTGTAACCCAAACAATGTTCGACCAAATCACGATAAAATAGTAAGTTAATATAAAATATGTTGCAATCAATTTTTCGGAAATTTAAGAACTTTTTTCAATTGTGCTTTTTTTATTTATAGAGTCCTGAAGCTGAAGAATTATCTATGTTATCGATCCAACTGGCGTCAAAATTTCTATTTTATACTGGTTTTCATACAAAGAAAACTTTACGTGGGACTGCGACTGACTGGCATGACATATTATGCCATCATTTATTGAATAGCAAAAACGTTCGAGCTTGGTTTGCTCACAATGTATTGTTTAACCATCCACACAGATTTTGTGAATATTTATTAAGTTGTCCAAGTACAGAAGTAAGAAATTCCTTTCTAAAGATCTTGGTTTTCTTGGCTCACTTTGCCTTACAAGATGGCCCTTGTTCACCACCTCTTAATGCTCAGAGTAAGTTTGTAAAATAACGGGAACGTTATTTAAAATCGCGAATACAATAATTTTATTGAAATTAATCAGGAATTAATGGCCTGTCTTCAGCTGTACTACTGGATCCAACAGCCAATCTAAGCGATCATCTTGTTCACGCAGTTCTGATGCTACTTCAAAGAGAAATCTCGGATCACGGTCGTCATTTGCCACACTACTTCTCTTTCTTCCTTAACTATGCATCGCTAGGTCTGCAGGAGAAGTTGCAGCTTTTAAAGGTATTTGTCAGGTGAACATGTGGCATCCACTTTACTTTTGAAATAAAAATTACATAAAAATTATATTATTTCAGTTAAACGTGCCGGTAACGTTTATGCTGGTGGCAATTGACGAAGGCCCAGGTCCGGGTATTAAGTATCAGTACCCCGAATTAACAAAGCTTCACCAGGTGGTGAGCATTTTGATAAGGTGTTGTGACGTATCCGGACGCGCGCAATCAAGCACTAATAACGTCCAACCGCTGCCGAATCCCTATGGTGATCCAGCTTGCGTTAATGACTACCTCATGCCGATACCTTCACTTGCGGCCGAAATACTTTTTAGTCGAGCTAGCTACATGAAGAAGCTAGTTGAGGATGCAAGTATCACCGAGGAGACAGTCAAACTGCTTCAGTATTGCTGCTGGGAAAATCCGCATTTTTCACGCACGGTGCTTAGCGAGCTGCTTTGGCATATTAGCTTTGCTTACACTCACGAACTAAAACATTACACGGACTTGTTGCTCGAAATGCTGCTTATGGAGGACTCGTGGCAGATGCACCGTGTACATAATGCTCTTAAAGGTAAAGTCATTGACATTTTAATAAAATTATAATTTTAAGGCAATTGTTTTATTTAAAAAATTAACTGTTCATTGCTCAGGTGTACCCGACGAGCGGGAAGGATTGTTCGATATAATTCAGAAAAGTCGTAGTCATTATCAAAAACGAGCGTATCAATGCATTAAATGTATGGTTCAGTTGTTTAGCAAATGCAGAGCTGCCCATCAATTTTTGTACCAGAATTCGGAACTAAAAAAGAAATGGCTTCTTGCTGTTGACTGGCTCCAAGATGAATTAGATAAGGTAATTTATTAATTAGTGTTCTGTTCACGTAAAAATGTATAATTTTTATACGATCAGAGTAATAATCTACTTATAAATTATCATAACAGAGACCTTACAATTCTACGGCCCCGTATACGCATGCCTACAACAATTGGTCGCCACCAGCTACGTCCAACGAGTCAACAAATGGTTACTTACTAGAACGTAGCAATAGCGCCAAGAAAACATTAGAGCAGGCTTACGAGCTGTGTCCTGAGGATGAACCTGAACCTGAGGAAACAACCGAAGAAGAAGTGGGAACATCTTCTGAAAGTGTAACACAGGAATCTGTTCAGACTACTTCCCAGCCTCACATTATTAAACCTACTATGCCTTCAGAGCCGCTTCAGTTTACGGATTCCGTTCCTGACCGCCCTTTAAATGAAGCGTAATTGGCCGTTTATTAAGTAGCTTTTGATGCGTTTTATTTTTATTTGATACGGTTTTATTTACTTTTTCAGTGTTTTTCTTTTTAACACAAAATTCTCACCAGATAGATTGTCGCGTCGTGTTGCACTTCAAGCCAATGAAGGAAACTACAATAAGCAAGGAAGGCTTCCCGGCTATCTAACACGTTCTGAACGTAGTCAACGAATAAGAGATCATAAGAAGAGGCAGCAGTATGAGCAGGAGCTTGATGATCAGACGCAGCAAAAGAAACAGCAGCAGCAACAACAAGAACAGCAGTCTGGTTCCTCGCCAGTACATACTGAACACAGCGAATCTTCACCAAATAACAGTCAGGATCCATAATGAATACTGAACACATATGTTCTGCGTATTCCATATGCTGCCTCTGTGAGAGCAGCTGGGATTATGTAAAATTCAACGATTGAACTGGCGTGTTGGGCGTCGAGATTCTTATGCTATAATTTGGCATGTACATATACAAAGATGCAAACGATAACCTGTCATCCGGGACTCGAAGTTTCTTCTTTTTCCAATGACGACCGCCGTTAATCAGAAGTTAACCCTCATTTGGTACCGGCCGATACCATCCTTATATGAAAGTTTATTAATTGCGAGTTTTTCAGATTATAATAAGGTATAAAAATGAATTTTTATGACAGTGGAACAAAATACATTAAGGTAAAACCGAATTTCAAGAATTCAGGAAAGATTAAAAAAAAAATGGTGAAGAAAGTGTGAAATATAAGTGTAAGTACGAACTGGAGATGATGAGTAAATGTGATCCATATTTAATTGTAGTAAAACAAGAAAAAAACTCAAAAAAAAGCTAATTAACCATTTGCTCGGTAAAATATGTTAATAACTGATTCATTGGTATGCGCATCGCACTTGTTTCCTTTTTATGTTTAATTTTATACAAAGTTTTCAAAAACCAAACTAAGTTATCCAATAAAGATAAAACTTATGGCTTTTTTTAATAACAAACCTGTTGCTAAACAATATTTTTATAGATAAAAATCTTTTCTATTGTACTTAAAACGAAAACATCGAAAACTTATTGTCAAAATTTATTACAAAGTAAAAATTGCATAATGAATTTTGTGTTAAAAAAGTTAAATTTCAAAATTTCTATTTTTTTATTCGATAATAAAATATGAGACTGAATTATCAAATGCTACTTTTATTGGATAAAATATCAATCCAAAAGTAAATAAGATTTTAATTTCTACCGAAATTTTGTTGTTTGAACAATTTTAAATAAAATTTTGCAAGGATGAATAAGGCCAGAAGTTGAAAATGTTTGAAAAAGTATGAAAAGTCGAGTTAAAAAAAATTAATTGTATCGTTCTAAGATACACTTTTATTTTTGGAGCTGGGGTCATTTTTTACAATAAAAGTATAATGCAACGAGTACTTGAAGTAATTGATACTCATAAAATAATCCAAGCTCTAATATAACTTTTAAGATATATTAAACATAAGTAATTTTTAATAAAAAAAAAAAGAAAAGAAGAGAAATCAAGTGGAGCACTAATATTAGTGAGACTGAAGTGTAACATTTTCCAGTTTTACATAAAATTGTGCAGCAAACACTTGACATTTGGGTTAGGGTGACAGGATCCATAAAAGTAAAGGAGTAAATCATTGATGTTGAATTATCGTCATGTTTGTAACTTAATCAAGTAAACATACCAAACGAATAATAGCTTTTTTAAACACATTATTAAAAAATCGACTTTGAATGCTTATAATACCTAATCTTGATTGGATATGTACATATGCAACTGCTTCTTTATGTGATAAAAAAAATTATTCTATTCTTACTACACTTGGAAGCGAGTCGAAACGCCAGTGTAAATCCTGGTTTTGTAAACAAACATTGTATGATATGTTTTTTACGTTTAGAGGATGAAAAAAGCAGCAAGTGTAGTCGATAATATTAATTTAATTTATAATTAATTAAAAACTGTTTTTTGGTAAGAGTAGCGCTGTGTATAGTGATCGACAAAGAAAAAGAGAAAAAGAGCAAGTAAATAAAATTCACACATCGAGTGCAGAGAGTATTGATTGAATTGTATTTAGAAATCATGGTGTCATGAGCTAGTGTCATTTTCTTATATAATTTTTTTTTAAATATGCATGCAAGCCTCGAATGTAAACTATACAAAAGATTTGACCAAAAATAAAACTTAATATTGGCAAAAAGTTTGTAAGAAAATGTGTGTAAAACAATTTGAGTTACATACATAACTTTTTAAATACATCATACATATATGCACACGTTCACTCATCGACACACACACTGTATGAATATATGCGCAGCAAAACGTCGTAGAGAGAACAGAGAAAGAATGGGAGAAAGTGTGAATGAGAGAACGATGCTTTAAGCAAAAAAGAGAAAATTTGACTCGATTAATAGGTCAAGTCTTGAGGTCATTTTGTAATATGTAACGTAGAAGTATGAATGTGTTTGTTTTTTCGTACGTACGAGTATGCACTAAATGTAAAAATGCTGGATCAGAGAAAACGTGCATAGGCGCTAATAAAGATAAGAATAATTGCGAAGAAAATATTGAAAAGAGAATCGCACGATGAGAACGGTATAGCTTGAACGAATTTTTCATGCTTTATATTATCAAATTTTTGTCGTACTTTGACAAAAGAAAAAAAAATTGTTACCTATTGCAAGTTTAAAAGGTGATTGAATTCTCGTTACGTTATAAGGAATTGTACTTTTCACTTGTTGTATTAATTAATTAAAAGATTGACACGAAAAAAGGTGACGTATTTTTTTTACGAGTGATTTATTTACTTTCAAGGTTTTTAATAAGAATTTTATTTTGCGAAATTATAAACCTTTTTTTTTAATCCACCTAAAACTTATATTTTTTCCCCTTGATTGTGGGAACACATATTTTAATCTTGGTTACAATGCACTACCAAGAAAGACTACGACAAATTGACTTGTCACTTCAGGTGGAAAAAAGAAAAGTTAAGGCATACACGTTTTAAATTACCGTAGTGCAAGCAAGTAGTAAAAAATTTTTTTTTTTTTTAATTTTAAAATATAATTTTGATAGAATGAAGACACTTAAAATGGATAAATCTAAATTGATATCGCTGGCGAATTCTTGAAAAACAAAAAAAAAAAAAAAACTAAAACAAAAAAGCAAAAATAAATAATTACCAATTCTCAAATTTTTTATGACTTACGCAAACAAGCAATGTAATGCGTAATGAGAAAGCAATTTCTTCTTTTTTCTTGCGATTTTATACCGACGCGCGCTTAATGCTAATTCGATCTTTGTTATATCAATAACTGACGTGTGAACTGCTGCGAGGTTTTTTTTTTACTTGTAAAGCAGAAAAAGAGTATAACGGCAGACCGCACCACTATACCAAGAATGTTCACTGCTAAATGTTCTCAAAAGCAAGTGGTTGTTATTTACTACGATAATCGTTAATTATTATTGTATGAAAAACGATTCTTAATGCATCTTATTTCGTTGATTATAAGCGTATAATTTTGTAACTCGTAAAACAAAAAATAATGACTGTTGTGATTAACAATATTTTTTTCACCCAATTGTTATGGGGGCTGATAAATTTGTTAATCACGACGTGAACGTTTCTTGAGTCTTTGTGCTTGCCTCGATGCAAGTATAAATTGAATATTATATTTTTCATGTATTAATTAAAAAAAAAAAGAAAAAAAAGAAAAATATCGAAAAAGTAAAATATTTTTAGTTGGACGTATATACTTGTTAAAGTTAACTTTTATTCCTATCTTTTAAACTTAAACATCTCACCAAAGTTTAATTTAGACAATAAAAATTGTCTAGATTAGAGGAAATAAAAGTAAATCTATGAAAGAATAATAATAATTTAGTACGTTTTAGAATTTAGTGGTGGACATTATCCTACCTATTTTTTTTTATATTCACCGTAAGACTTCGAATTATCCAAGTGCATTTTTTGTCACTGCGCATCTCGGATAAGTCTTCGAACTTTCAATAAAGCCACATTAAAAAAAAAAAAACGTAAATCAATTTTTGCTAATGTTTTAAAATTGCAGAGTAAGGAAAAGAAAAAAAAAATCAAAAAGTCGCAATTGTACATAAGCTTGATGTTATCGGATGGATAGTACGATCAATAAAATTTCGCGAGATCAAATCGAAATATTGTCAACGCAATTAAATGCGCAAAATAGTCATATGAAATTTTGTTTAGTGTGCTGTTAGTTATGGATCAGTTATATGACAGTCGAAAAAAAAATTAAATGATCTTTTTTTAAGAATCACATGATAATAATACATAATAAGAGTAAGAAAGCTGTTTACATATGATTCTCTTGCGTTTATATATGAAAATTTTAATTTTTTTGTTTATACCTCTTGTGCGTACCATCGATTTATAAAAAAAAAGCAAATTACCTAATATTTATTATTCCAACGTTGTATTTAAATTATCGCAAGTAAATATCAATTGTTATAAAATGAATTTATCGACAATTTGCTATTCTATTTATATACGCTTTCCCAGACAACAGTAGCTAATATTTATTTGTTATGCTTGGTTTTTAATTTACTAACACTATGATAAAAAAATTATATTGAAATACAAAACGTCGGGTTTCATTTTTTATACTTTTGTTTTTCGGTAAAAAAATTTGCGAAAGTATATGAATTGCAAATATAAAAAACGAATTGCCATGGATATCGGTGAATATTTACGGAGAATTTAACGTCATTGAGATAAATAAGATAAACAAAATTCATAATAATCTTGTTAAAAAAAAAATAAAAAATACCCGTATAAATACACGTATGCATACACGGATTCACTCGTACGTATATACAAATTGCAATACGCTCGTAAAAATAAGTTGCTCTTGTAAATAATAAAATTCGTTTCCACATAAAAAAATACGTACGATAATTACAAAGATATTGCTATTTAAATTTTGTCATTAAATACACGCATATTACAAACATTTTTGCGGGTAAATGGTATAATCATGCGTTATATACAGGGCCCAAATTAACATTAACATAAACGTGCTCTTGATTTATTTCTATATTAAAAAAAATTGAAAAATGGCTCTTCTTGAACAAATTATTTTTTTAATAATTGCAAGAGTATATCGCATTATTTTTTTTTTCCAATTAACAATTATAATAATGGAGTTTCATCCGATAACAATAACAATTTATTGTACAGAATAAATTTTTTCAAATAATTTTTCATTAATTTATAGATATATACTTACTATTGCAAATAACATATAATATACATGAGACAATCTTCCTCAGGCATAACTGCTCGCACGCAATATTAGCCGATTTTTTATAAAGTGAGTATAAAAATATAAAAATTCACTCTTTCAGCAGTTCGAGAGCTTACGGTCGGAATATAATTTTTTTACTTATTTATTTCTTATTTTATCGACGCTATTGAGTATGAATTGATCAAGCTCGATCGTGTTTAGAAGTGAACCAGTCATTTGCTTGCACCAAAATGTGCGCAGAGTACGCGTTTTTATGTTGTTTTTCAAATGTATAAACAGTTTTAAATAAAACAATAAATAAATAAATAAATAAATATATATTTATAAATATAAATATATAAATAAAGATCATTCTGACATGTTGCGTTGTTTAATTGAATTATTTTAAATGACAGCAATATTTATAATAAAATTACCGATGATTTTACATTGAATTATTTTAATTTAATATGCCATATAGGATACATAAACTCTTTACGTTTTTTTTTTACATAAATCAATAATGAGATTTTAAAAATGCAACGGAGTCAGAAATTTTCTATGCAACTTACTATCATTACTGCCTCGTTTCACGGAAATATAAAATATATTTAAACGTCTGTACATAAATAAAATAAAAAAAAAAAAGAAAGAATGAGACACGTCGCAGCAGTGCAACCGATTTTTTCGATAAAAACTTAATATAAAAAAAAAAATAAAGATAATATCAATTCTTGTCGCGGTATATACAGTATAAATATATACATAAAAATAAAAAAAAAATAAAAAAAGTACCCCGATGTTCGCGAAATCGCGTGTATGACGTGATATATACTACGTACTATATACCGATACCTAAGAGTCGTCGAGGAAATCGTGTAAAAATAATTAAAAAAAACAGATAAAAATGAATAAAAAAAAGAAGAAAAATATAAAATGAACAGTCATTTTGTAACATTTGTTAAATAGAGCGCATTTATGTATAAGCATTTTTTTTTCATTTCGTTGCCCGAGAAAGTAATAATATTAAATAACCTCGCGATTATTTATATATAAGCATGCGAAAATAAATTATTGTAAATCGAATATATATAATATATTATATAGTTTCGAACCTACAATGGATCGATATATAATTCACGATTTTTGTTTTGATCGAAATAATAAAATAAAAAAAAAATAACGAATAGTTTGTATTAATTAGTCTGAGGGCTCCAGTTATTCGCGATGCACGTAGTGCATAAATTATTTATTGATAAAAATAAAAAAAAAACAATACTTGAAATAAGAAATAAAAAATTGGAGCTCTCAGACTATTTGCTCGTATATAATTTTGTTTTGAAAATTTGGAACCAGTAGAGTTTTATGTATATCTCAATTATTATTTCATAAAAATGTAATAAAAAATCGTTAAACTTATACTATTGTCTATTTTAAATTTTCAATAATAACTTAACCCATATAGTGAATTATTTCTAAAGCATGCTTAACTAATTTATACTAAAAAATTTATGTCTAGTTTCTTTTTTTAATTTATATTTAATAATATATGTTTATAGATCATGCACTATATTTAACATCAAATTTCTGAAAATATAGTAACAAATCATTCGCCTACTTATATTCCTTATATAATCCACATCACCGTCTTATCTCATCGAAGTAGTCACATTCATTTAAAATCTCAACAAAGAACAATCACTCGTGTTTACGACAAACAATCTCCAAGCTTTTTCTTTTTCAAATAAAGACTCTCTTTTTCTACCAAGAAATAAAGAATCAACAGTAGTATACGCAAAATCAAAACAGCCCCATAAAAAAAAATCCAATCGCATAAAAGCATATCCTTTCATCAATAAAAGTAGCGATCGTTTATATAGTCAATACACACAGAGGAGGAGTCTCATTACAAATAATCGTTATTATACATATATATTCCACACGCGGCAAGTCACACGGGTGTCTTATCGAATTGTATATGTACAAGAGCCTCTTCAGAGATTTACGTCTCTGTGTTTGTGTGTGTGCGAGAGACTTTAGCCGAGAACTTATCAGTCTTGGTGGCATTGAATGAAGGAGATGGCCAAGGCTTTGCCAGTTTTATCGTTGAGCGTCTTGATGCTTGCACGTCGAAGATTTTTGGACCGTAATTTATTCTAGTCTCACCTACTAGTGCTACAATTTTTTAAATTCACAAGTTTACAAATTGATCATCAGGTAATTTATTTTTGGCAAGTATAGACAGATAATTTTTAAGTATTAATTCAATTCAGTGTCATTACATATCATTGGGGTAAAAATTGTTAAACGTGACAGTTGGAAAAAGGTAGATGAAATTTGTTTTTGTTATAAATTTCTGTAATGTGACAATAATGACGTTAATTGTGTGATGAGGATGTTTATTCGAAGTACAAAGATTAACGTTATATTGACGTTTTATTTGATATCGTGAATAAAGTGCATGTATTACTATGATTTATGCGAACATTCAATTATATGTGTTGAGTATAAATGATGATGATCATTAATTATTTACTTAGATTATTACAATTTAATTAAAATATAGTGTTGATAACGATTTTTAATTTAAAAAAATACCATAGAATTATAAATCAATTGAAAACATTTTTTTTTAAATATCTTTATTTTTATTATTAATTTGCTTAAGGATGTCACAATTTGTTTGTATCAAGGATTTTGAAGAATACGCTTTAAATAATTTGACACCACTAGCAAGGGATTATTACAAAAGTGGAGCTGGTGAAGAATACACTTTAAAATTAAATAGAGAATCATTTAAAAAGTATGTATTTTTTTTTCTTTATTATTATTTACAGATTTAAATAAATTTAAAACAGTTTTATTGATAATTATTGTTAATTATTTAGAATTCGAATACGTCCTCGAGTATTGCGAAATGTATCAAAAAGAGATATAAGTACGACAGTACTTGGAGAAAAAGTATCCATGCCTCTGGGTGTATCACCTACTGCTATGCAAAGAATGGCACATCCTGATGGTGAATGTGCTAATGTCAGAGGTTTGATTTATATTATTTGTATCTATCTATATTTAATTCCTTTTTTTTATATTATATTAAATCTCAATCACAGTAAACTTATCAAATAAATTATAACCATTTTATAATTCTAGTGATGTATATAGTTGGCAATAAATAGTCATATATTATAAATCTTATCATTGATAAACTCGTGTAGCAAAGATAAATTAACTATTATTTTTTATATTTTTTCATGCAATTATCAGTAATAAGTCCATTTTTTTTCAAAATAAAAAAAACAAAAAATAAAAAATAATTCTGTGCAAATTAAATCACGTATCTACTAATAAATTTTTTAAGCCGTCCAAGCTGCAAAAACAGTTTTTATTCTTTCGACAATCGCAACAAGCAGTATTGAGGAAGTAGCTCAAGCTGCACCAGAAGCAATAAAATGGTTTCAACTTTACGTTTATTGCGAAAGAAAAGTTACTCAAAATTTAATTAAAAGGGTTGAACAAGCTGGTTTTAAAGCTCTAGTACTTACCGTTGATACTCCAATGTTTGGCGATAGACGTAGCGACATCAGAAATAAATTTAGTCTTCCAAAACATTTAAGGTTTTTTGTTTTATTTTTTAACTTGTTTATTTTCTAAAGTTTTTTTTTTTTAAATTATATAAAATTAAATAAAATTAATAATTTATTTTTAGATTGGCTAATTTTGATGGTCATTTATCAAATAAAATAAATAACGTTCATCAAGGCTCTGGTCTTCAAGAATATGTAACAAATCTTTTTGATGAATCTTTAAGTTGGGAAGATGTTGTTTGGCTTAAAAGGTATAGCTGTTAAAATTTAATTTCATTTTTAATTTTACAGTGATTTCATTAAAAAAATTTTATTTACAATTCAAAACAGCATCACAAAACTGCCAATAGTTTTGAAAGGTATTTTAACAGCGGAAGACGCTTTACTTGGTCTTAAACATGGAGCAAGTGCTATTTTAGTTTCAAATCATGGTGCGCGTCAAATTGATGGCACACCTTCATCGGTATGAGAATAATTTTAATTTTAGAATAAATTAAATATTGATGACATAATAGAAATTTTATGTATCATGATAACTTATTGTAGATTGAAGCTTTACCGGAAATTGTAAAAGCTGTTGGCGATAAAATAGAAGTTTATCTAGACGGTGGTGTCACTCAAGGAACAGACGTTTTTAAAGCTTTAGCATTAGGAGCAAGAATGGTAAAGAATTTTAATTTTGAAAATAAAACTCTTTACGTAGGTAACTCGTTTTATAAAAATAAATTAATATTACTTTATAGGTATTTTTTGGACGACCAATGTTGTGGGGATTAACTTATGCAGGGGAAGAAGGAGCTAAAGCTGTTTTGGAAATGATGAGACGAGAAATCGATCAAACTTTTGCACTGGCAGGTACTTACAAGTTTAAGATTTTTTAAAAAATAATTATATAGCATTGACGTAGGGTTTATTTAATTACAAAATTCTAATATATTATTTCCAGGTTGTTGTAACGTAAACCAAATAACAAGAAATATGGTAATTCACGAATCTTATTACAGTCGTTTGTAACACCGAAATTCTCATTCATAATTATTTTTGTATACATTATTTTCAAATGGTTGTAAAACCTTAAAACGATACATAAGTTAATTATGAAAAAATACTCATGAATACAATATTATATTAGTTTAAAAATTTTAGTTAAAAAACATAAATAAACATATTATAATTAAATCTTAACTCATCGTAAACATATTACAAAAATTACAATTGTGAATAAAATTCTTACCTATTCTGTTATAACGTTTAAAAGTAAAAAAATTATAAATAAGTACTGTAAAATAACAAAGGCGTATCACATAATTGTAAATAATATTTATAACTAAATTTCAAAAGAAGGAAGATTTTTTCAAAGGATCATCCCAGTTATTTAATGCTGTCATATTAACATGTTCTATTCTCCATTTTTGAGTAGCAGAATTAGTATCACACTTTGTTACAAAAACTTTCTTTTTCTCTTTGTCCATATCGAGACATCTCAAATCACGATTATGTACAAGCCATTGCTTTTCAATATTATATCGCCATAATTGATTTCCTTGTTCACCATGACAAGGATATAAATTAACTGGTGCTTGATTATTTGAATTGTAAACATCTAAGCACATTAAATTTTCTTCTACGCGAACATCTTTACGCCATGATAATTTAAACACTTGTTTACTCTTGATACTAGAATCATCTTTTTTGCAAGTATTGACAGTAACTTGTGTACCTTTCAAACCTTCTTTTGCATCCAAACAAAGATTTGGCACACCAACATTCCTGATTTCTCCATCAGCAAAATCAGTAGGTACCACTGGAGGATAAACTTTCAGTACATCATAAGCAACATTTTTTAAAAACCACTTAAACGATTTGCAATGCAACCTTTCTCTCAAAGCTTTTTGATCAGTTAAATTACCACCATCTACATTTTGTAAATGTGGATATCGCTCATAAACATATTTACCATATTCATCCATCCAAACTTCAATAACTCGTTTATAATTTTTCCAAGTGTAATCTTGAAAACCCTTAGGTTGGAGAAAAGGTGAAAATTTTCTATACAAGTGTCCAGTTCTTGAACATGGAACTTCCAACATTTGTCCACCACCACACATCCATATTTTGAACGAAAGTTCATACTGCTCAGCTCCCCAAATTAATAATCCTGGATCGTAAGCACCAAGTTCCCAAAAAAATTTGGCACTTATTGCAAAGTAGCCACCATTCATAATCGGAGTCATATAAGGCTCAGCAGGATGTTCAAGCTCTTCAGGACGCAAAGGAATTCTAACGTAAACAAAGTACCAATCAAATCCACCCCTCCTATTTTCTATGGCATTGTACGAAAAAGTTTCGTAATTTATTACATCAATTAAAGGAAATGTGCAGGTCCTGTAATCAATTGCTATAGGCTCAAGTAATGGGGGTAGCCAATTGACGTTCAGTTCACTGTGCGAATCAAGAAAAACAAGGGTCTTAGCTGTGGCTTTTAACTTTTGGCCAATGTTTTTTCGCATAATCGTCCAGTTGATCTTTTAATTCGATTTTCGTACTTGCATCATCGACTAATATGATCTCGTGAATTAATGAAGCTGGAGATCTATTTAAAGTGCTCCAAACAGTTCTTACTAATACACTGAAATGATCGTTATGAAAAGGTACAATCACCGATACCGGATCGAGATTTTTTAAATATTTTTTATATTTGCATGCAGCGTTTCGGACGTCAGGTATTGATCTGTTTACGGAAATCAAATCACTCAATGCTCCATTGTAGCCATTGACTTTGTAGATATTTTCCTTAATGTTATTCATAGAAGATGGCACAGCAGCAGGTTTACCTTGTTCTCCAATTCCGGTTCTTTCCTTTTCTTCCAAAATTTGTTTATAATCATGCCAATCTATTTTTTCATCTAACGAATCCTATTAACATTTATGTTGATTAAAAGAAATTTAAATTTAGGAATGTACAATTGTAACATGAACTTACGTCAGAGTTAAGTAAATTTGATGAATATTGATTCTCTTGGTGCAATTGATATACAAAAATAATAAAGAAAAGAGTAAATATTACAATCGTCATAAAGATTGACCATTTTCGTCGATTTTTAACCATTTTACATTTAAATAACGAAATTATTAAGAAATTCCAGTATAATACGATTGTAAAATAATTTTTTTATTACATTTTAATTTAAACAAATTACATTTAAAAGAACTAGATTTTATTTTTAAACTAAGTTATGATTTAAACTTTCCTTAGGCAAGATTTCTATAAATGAACGTACTGAAGCAATATTCACTAACATCAAAAGTGAGATTAGATAAGCATTTATAAAGATCTATTTTATCGAAGTATAACCAATATTTTACAAAACAATGATTAGATAATGACAATAAAATATCCTATATTAATAAAAATCAATTTCTCAAAAAAAAGGTTACAGATAAAAACATTAAGATTTTGACAAAAACTACTTTCAATATTTAAAAAAATTTATTTTGTACTATAAATAATAAACTAAAAAAAAATCACCTTAGTTCTTACATCAAAGACTCTAATTCCGGTACATTTTTCAAAGGATTTTCCCAGTTCATCATAGCTGTCATATTAACATGTTCTATTCTCCATTTTTGAGTAGCAGAATTAGTATCACACTTTGTTACAAAAACTTTCTTTTTCACCTTGTCCATATCGAGACATTGAGACTCATGCATAAGCCATTGATTTGCAATATCATAACGCCACAATTGATGGCCACGTTCACCGTGACATGGATAAAAAGTAACAGGCGCATTGTTATTTGAAATAAATACATCCAGACACATACCCATTTCTTTTAAACGAATATCTTTACGCCAAGATAAACTAAACATTTGTTTTCCTTTAAAACTAGGATTGTCTTTTTGACAAATATCTACAATCACATTTTTATAAATAGATCCTTCTTTCCCATCTAAACAAAGATTAGGTTCACCAATATTTCGAAATTCACCATAAGCAAAGTCACTTGGTTCAATTGGTGGATAATAATTGAAAACGTCGTATGCAACATTTTGCATAAACCATTTAAACGATTTACAATTAAGTTTTTTTCTCAAAGCTTTCTGTTCTCTTAAATCGCCAGGATTTATTTTCCGTAAACGTGGATATTGTCTATAAACATATTTACCATATTCGTCCATCCAAACTTCAATAACTCCGCCACACATCCATATTTTAAATGACAATTCGAACTGTTCAGCTCCCCAGATTGTTAAACCAGGATCGTAAGCACCAAGCTCCCAAAAAAATTTGGCACTCATTGCAAAGTAGCCACCATTCATAATCGGAGTCATATAAGGCTCAGCAGGATGTTCAAGCTCTTCAGGATGCAAAGGAATTCTCGTGTAGTAAAAATAAAAGTTAAATATACCTCTGGCATTTTTTACAGTATTGTATGAAAAAGTTTCGTAGTTTATACTGTCGATAATAGGAAATGTGCAGGTCCTGTAATCAATCGCTATAGGCTCAAGTAATGGGGGTAGCCAATTGACGTTCAGTTCACTATGCGAATCAAGAAAACTTTTGGCCAATGTTTTTTCGCATAATCGTCCAGTTGATCTTTTAATTCGATTTTCGTACTTGCATCATCGACTAATATGATCTCGTGAATTAATGAGGCTGGGGTACGATTTATGATGCTCCAACAAGTTCTCAACAAAACACTGAAATGATCGTTATGGAACGGTACAATCACCGATACAGGATCAAGATTTTTCAAATATTTTTTTCTTCTGCATGCGGCTTCTCGAACATCGGGAATTGATCTGTTTACGGAAATTAAATCACTTAATGCTCCATTGTAGCCATTGACTTTAAAAATACTTTCTTTGGTACCATTCATTGAGCCTGGAAGATAAGCCTTTTTTCCTTGTTCCCCAACCCCAGTTCTTTCTTTTTCTTCAATGATTTTTTTATAATCATGCCAATCTATTTTTTCATTTAATAAAGCCTAAAATACAAATTTTTTGCTTATTTGAGTAAGAGAGTAAAATGTTAAAAATACAAATTTCAGTTATTAAAACTTGATTGAATAAACGTAAGTAAAAAGCTACATACTGTATTTGTTTTGTAGCTGAGCCAACTAGCTGAATATTGATTTTCTTGAAATTGAAAGAGTAAAATTACTAGGGATAAAGTGATTATCACAGATGTCAAGTATACCAACCATCTTCTACGGTTTAGTAACATTTTAATTAGCCTATTTTTATATGTACACAATATTAAAAAATTTAAATTTTAATTTAAAACTCTCATTTTAAAGTTAATTTGCTAATTTTTTCCGTGAGCAATTACACTATCGATGAATTACTATTTTTGTGTCGTAACGTACAGTTTATCTTTATTCATAATAAAATGAAATTGCAATTTTTTAAAAATTTTTCAAAAGTTAACACACTTATATTAAATGCGATTCCTACCAAAATGAACAAACTGAAGTATTCTCTGATGCTACAGTGAAAAGTTAGATTAGATAAGATTTTATAACGATTATTTTATCTAATTATCAATAAATATTTTATAAAAAAAGGACGATTAGATTGTAACAACAATATCCAAGAAGGAAAGCGGAAAATGATTTTAAATAATAAAAAAATATTTCAATAGATAAATATATTTTAAAGAGGTATCTAAACTTTTTATAAAAATATTATTTTTATAAAATCACTTTTTTTTATAAAAATTTTTTGCTAGAGTTAGAGTTATGGCATTATCTATTCGAAAAATTATGAACTTTTTCAAAAATAAGTTACTATTAAGGTTTTTGACACAAAATTTTAATTAAAAAAAAAAAAAATCACAGAAGGATTAATTATTTTTCAAGTCGAGGTAAAAAGGAAGTAAAGTTTAAAATGAAACAATACATCATTTTTTCAAAGTATATTTTTACTTTTACAGATTACTAGTTCTTTATAAGTAAAATACATATTACAAATAGTAAATTGACCTACAAATTAATTTACAAGTAAATATAAATAACATTAGCAGTTTTATTTGCATTCTTGGCACCATTTTAATTATAGTCCTACCTTTTCAAACAAATGATAAGGTAGAGTAATTGTAATAAGCTTGCAAGCATACTATATTTTTATACACTAATAAAAGTATCTTTTGATCCCCAACATAATGAACATATTTTATTAATATCATTTAAAATAAACTAGTTTCATAAAGTCAACTTAGATGAAATCTAACTTATTTATACAATTGAGACGTTTATAACTCTTGTATCTTAATAAACTATGACTATTAAAAATTAAACAGTTTAAATCTTAAACATCATAATATAATTAGTCTGTAGAAAATAAAGAAAATGGAATAAATGTATGCAAAAGTATTGTGCTTTTGTTTAAAGTACAACAAAATTGTAAAATTAGTATATTTATTGGAGCAGAATATACTATACTTTATAGGAAAGTAACAGAATGTAGATTTAATGATGGCAAGACATAATAGGAATGTACAAAACAGAAATTTAATTTTTAAGCTAATACTTTAGAAGTTCTTTTTTCATACAAATTTCAACAAAACTATCACAGGTATTTGCATATCAACTAAGTATATTACTTTACAATAATATTTACAATTCTCTTTCATATGCAATACAGTATTTTTAAATGCAAAATGATTTCAACAAATAATATGCAGTGTTGATCGCTATTGAAATATATTTTAATATACATGTGATCGATTGCATTTTCTTGATATGTATTGTGTTTTATGATGCTATTTTTACTTGCTTTTTCTTCAACTAAAATCTGTTCTAACATGAAACCAACACTCTAATTACTTATTTTTAAGAAGTACTTTAAAATACTGTATCATAACGTTGCTATATTTTTTAATACTTTAATTACTTATTTTGTTTTATATTTAAGTATTCATAAAAAGTAAATAAAAGCAAAAAAGTTTACAAAATTATGTAAAGTAATAAAAATTTTTTTACAATCTTCTTTAATAAAATAAGTAAACAACCATTCATTTTCTTAACTATAAAATGTGTAAACGATTTAAAAATAAATTTTAATTTCAGTGAATTAAAATTTTTACTGATATGATAATTAATTTATCTGATATGTTGTAATAAATAAATTACAAATTTTATATTTCTAAATTTTTACACTCTTCTTCTTTAATATGTTAATAAAACATTTTTTTCTAAATGTTTTTTTAAAATTTAGCAAATAGAACATTTGAAATAAAAATTTTTCTTCAAAATAAATCTTTTTTTAATTAAAAAAATAATTTTTTTTTCAACAAATAAATTAAATGTCATTCTATTGTTATTACTTTTTACACTTGTAAAAGTAAATAAAATCAACATCTACTCCCTCAACTATTATCACGACAAAATTCGATTTTTGTATCACATTTAGTTTAACATGTAACATATTAATAAATTAAATTGAGTATTGAGCATTTTGAATACAAGGTGTTTTGTAAAGTCTTGTACTTTTTGACGCGGTACTGTTAAGGCACTATCGTACAACGTGTTATTCAGTTTATTTTGCCTAAACTTGTATTTTTAAAGTCATTTAAGACAATTTCGTCAAGTCTTGTTAAAATTTGCTTTTATAAAAAGAAAATTTCGCAACACCAACGTATTGACTAGCTATAAAATATGGCAATTCCAAGACATAAAAGTTTTAAAAATCAATTTTTTGACTATTTTTAAGAGGATTTTCCCAATCTTTCATTGCTTTTTCGTTGATGTGTTCTATTTTCCACCTTTGAGTGGTAGATCCGGAATTACAATTGGTCACAAAAAGTTTTCTTTTTTTAGCATCTAAATCAAGACATCTGGATCCATAACCGTGCATAATCCATTGATTTTCCGTGTTATAACGCCATAATTGATTTCCTTGCTTTCCATGGCACGGATATAACGTAATAGGAGCCTTTTTGTCTCCTCTAGAAACATCTAAGCATTGTGTGCTCTTTTTAGGACGTATATCCTTATGCCATGTTAGCTGAAAGTTTTGCTCTCCTATTACGTTTGGATCATCTTTCTGGCATGTATCAACTGTAACTTCTCTATCTCTTTGCCCTTCTTTTGAATCTAGACAAAGATTAGGCGCTCCCATATTTCTAATTTCTCCATAAGCAAAGTCATCTGGTTCAATAGGAGGGTAAACTTCCACTAAGTCAAAGGCGACGTTTTCCATAAACCATTTAAATGGCTTACACTGTAATTTTTCTCTAAGCCTTTTTTGTTCAGTTAAATCACCAGGATCTAGTGTTCTTAATTGAGGTTTTCTACGATATAAAAATTCAGCATACTCATCCATCCATACTTCAGCTACTCTTTTATAATTTTTACTAAGAAAATCTCCTAGACCTGGATTTGGAAAAGGTGGGAATTTTCTATAAATATGTCCAACTCTCGAACATGGAGCATCTACCATTTGTCCACCACACTGCCAAATTTTAAATGATAACTCATACTGTTCTCCACCCCAAATATTCAAGCCTGGATCATAACCACCAAGTTCCCAAAAAAATTTAGTACTGATGGCAAATAATCCACCAGCCATAACTGGGCTTTTAAATGGTTCCGATGGATGTTTTAAATCTGCTGGTAGTAAGGGCAACCTTTTGTAATACAATTCCCAGTCAAAAGCACCTCTGGCACCTTCATCTTGTGCTCTATACTCAAAAGTTTCATAATCAATAACATCAATAAAAGGGCATACACATGTTTTATAATCTTTTGCTATCGGTTCTAATAAGGGTGGAAGCCAGTTAACATTTGCCTCGCTATGCGAGTCAAGAAAAACCAGTACCTTAGCTTTAGCCCTTCTTGCTCCAGCTAATCTACCTCTAATTAGACCTGATCTTTTAGGTAATCTAACTATTTTAACTTTAGGTAAACTTTCTTTAACATATTGATCTAGTCTACCTTTCAATTCAATTTTTGTGCTTGCATCGTCAACCAAAATAATCTCATGGATCAAAGAAGGAGGAGAGCGGTTGATAACACTCCAACACGTTCTCATTAAAGTACTAAAATGTTCATCGTGAAACGATACAATAACAGAGACTGGATCAAGATTTTTCAAATACTTCTTTTTTTTGCAATCTGGATGTCTAATATCAGAAATGGACCTATTCACAGAAATCATATCACTAAGTGCTCCATTGTACCCATTTACTTTGTAGAGTTTTTCTTTAAGTTCATCCAATGATAATGACAGAAAGGCAGGTTTTCCCTGCTCCCCATCTCCTTTTCTATTTTCATCATCCTTAATTCTTTTGTAATCATGCCAGTCTATCTTACCATCTGCATCCTGCACATGAAAAAACAATTATCTCTATTAAAATCAAGATTGTTGAAAAACACAAAAAATTACAAAATTCTTGTATAACTAAAGTAAAAAAAAAGAAAGAAATTCGCAATTATATAAAAAAATGCATATCATAAACAATAAATTTTAAAAACGGTGGAATAAGCATTAGTATTAAGAGCGTAAAATTAGTGACCTGGTTGAGACGAGCAGCAATCGGCCGGTGTTGAAGATCCGAGCCAAGTTCATCAAAGTCAGAGCGAGATCTGGAACGCAGCTCAAGTGGTCGTGCACGTAGCAGCCGAAACACGAGGGTCGTAAGGAAGACAGTGCAGGCAGCAAGAGCCAGGAACTTGCACCAGCTGACGAGGTTGCGCTTCATGATTTTTTACAAAATCTGCGGCCCCGATAAAAAGGGGGGGCCGGAAATATCACGGCGCGCACATAACAGACCAAACCTTTCACCGCGAGTTCAACAACAATAGCACTAGTTTGTTTACGCTAAAACTATAAAATCGCGGACTGATTTGCAAAACTGATAAGGAGATAATATCTTACTGTATGTATGTACGTACGGTGGTGCTACGTGTAAGAGGGCAAGAGAACGACTGACTTGCGCGCGGGCAACGTCCCCGAAATTATAACCTTTTACTGTGTGTGTGTGTGTGTGTGCGTGCAAGTGTGACGGTGTGTGTGTGCCGTGTGGCATAAGTAAGCGGCGCGCGAGAAAAGAACGTTATGGAGAAAGAGGATTTCTGGATGGAGAACAGGTGCAAATACCTTGAGGCTGCAATGTACCTACTACCTGACGTGGCATATATGCTGGGCTGATAGGACGTATTGCTTGGTCACTCGTTTTTTTTCTTTCTTATTAGCTAGAGTTGGTGTGGATTTCAGGTGGATTTTTTTTTCTCGAAAGGAATGCGAGGTTAGTTTTTTAAATTTTTTATTTTTTGTGTGCAAATAGTTGATATTTTTTTTATCATGTTGAGTTAAATTTAATGGTTGACGTAATGAGGTCTTTTATTTTATTAGAATATTAAATCATTTTAAAAATAACGTCGTGTTGAAATGAAAAAAAATTATAGCGAACACGTTTTAGTCGTTCAACAACCTTTATCTGAGAGTAATAAAAATTTTACCTCAGCTTAAAGCACAATAAAATTTATAATTACCAATAACACTTTTTATCTCTTTTTCGCAAAATTGCAATTTTATTTATAAATACGATTTTGACACACGATCAATTTCGAGGTAAACATTTAAGAAAAATTCAGGAATTTAATTTTTATATTATACAATATTGTTTTGTTTTCGAATTTAAAAATTAATAGATCAATTTTAAAGATATGCATTGTTAAATATATGTCATTTTATGTCAGATATAATCTTATCAAGCAGCAGATAAAAATGCGTTCTAAAATTATGTGATACGATTTTTAACTAAAATCTGCCCGACGCATTATTAAAATTTCAAAAAGAAAAACAACAATAAAATGAATATTCATGCATAAACAAATGATAATTAAAATAAAATGTTAAAAACTAATAAGAAAAGGTGTCAAAGTATCATTGAATAAAACACTTGAATTATTTATAATCTTTTTTTATATATATATATATATATATATATATATATATATATATATATTTTTTATGTATATATATTTTTCATCTTCATTTTCATATACAGTACATTATGTATATAGAACGCACAGCATTATATCCATCGATTCAAAATTACAACCGGCCCATATTTATATAATAATAATAATAGAATCTCTCCCCTCTCTTTCTGCCTATTTATTATTATTTTTTTTTTTAATCTACATCAACGCTAAGCTTTATCATACCCCCCTTTTTTTATTATTTATTTTTTAATATCAAGTCTTCACGATTCTGACCGACCCTTTCACACCTCCATGAAACAAAATTTTTCGTGTATATATTTATTTATATATATTTATTAATCATGTATTCCCTTCGCTTGGTCAAATAATTATAACAATCTCGCCACTTCTACGAGAGTATACGTGAATTCTAATAATAATTATAATAATGTATTTTTTCGTGTCATCATTATTTTTTTTTTTTTTTGTATACATGAGTTCATTTTTTTTTTTGTTTTTGCGCGTAAATGCATACGTGTTAATTTTATGTGTGTACAGGTTTATTTTTTTTTTTTCGTGGTAAATAACACTTTGAATATATTTTATTATAAATATACTCGGCATATTGACTGTGTTCTTTATCATCATTAGATTCCACTATCCATCGTTACTACCATTATCATCATCATCATCATTCCATATTTTAACTAATAATATATAGAAACGCTGCTACGTTTTCTGGCGCATGAAATTGGCATAGAACATCATCGTCATATGTATATTATATATTATATTATGTATATTATAATTTTCTTTTTTTTTCTTCTCATCGAGAGAAAATCGCATCCCAGCGCGCGCGTTTTTTTTTTTTTTTAATTATGTTTATTTTTCACATCTCTCTTCAGCCCTAACATGCATATCGTCACACTCGTCACCATAAAATGTCTTGCTTAAGTAAAGACATTTTTTTCTCTTTTTTTTTAATGTTTGCCTTTTCGCCGTTAACTGCATTACGCATATCTACATACCCGTTATACACCTTTTAGACGATAACTGCATATTTTTTTTTCTTCGCATATATCGCCAATATGCGCTTGTATACTAAAATATATATACCTATACGCGCGCTAGTGTGCGATACACCACATATAATACGATTTTTGTTCTTCTTATAATGTATATCAATTTTTATATTTATATATATATTATATATATAATTTTTGTTTTGTTTTTTTATGTTATAATAATATCAAGTGTATACGTGTACTCGCGAAAAATTTAAAGGTGAGCCAAAGTTTAACATTTGCTCATATCGAACTCGCGTATACAAGAATTCAATCGATTTTCCAGTATTTTTTTTTTTTTTTATAAATTATTATAGCACACTTGGCATCCCCAACAAAATTTCACGCAAGTACACATATCCACTTTCATTTTTATATATACATGCATGTACACCCACACATACAATTTTTCATTTTATTTTTTATCAAGATTTCACCACCATATTTTCTTTATATTTGTTTTTCTTCTTTTTTATTTACCATTATTAATTTATATTTTTTTTATTTGTACATAAAATATATTTTTTTTTTAATTCATCGACTGCACCGGTGTCGTTTTAATACTCCTCATTATCAATCCGGCGCTGCGGCTTGTTTTTATTTTCACCCATTTATTGCGCTCGCGTTTTTTCTTGGGTAATTTTTGTATGTGTGATTTAGCGAACTGCGAGCTATATGAGACATTTTTTTCATTCCCATTGTTTCACGTTACCTTTACGTGATTTGCTGCTGCTGCTTTTGCTAATGCTGTGTGTGTGCTCGCGGCTTTTAATTTTCAAACGCTTTTTATAATTGTGTGTTTTACAATTGTACAACGGGAGAGCTTAAATCGAATTTCCGAAAAAAATATAAATTATTTATCTCTGCATTGTTCCTATAGCTTTATCTCGTCTTCTTTCTTTATTTTTTTACCCCACGTCTTCTCTTAATCTTTATATATAATTTTTTTTTTTCTGTACAAACTTTGCATGTATGGTTGGATAACACGTCTATTACCTATATAATATGTAATCCTTAATATCATTCTGCTTAATATCTTTCGTAATAACTTTACATCTGTACACGTATTATATTTCTTCGTAAGTTTTACATATTTATTTTTTTTTGTTGTTGTTAATTCATTACCAAGGATAGTCAACTTTCGGAAAGTCGATTTATTTACAGAGCACAGATTGTGTCTGTGTATGTAGGTATGTGTATATATGCGTGATATATTTTTCATTAAAATTCTCGCTCATTCTTTCATCCATTATATCTCACAAAATTCACATTTTATTTAATTTGTTATACATTATTATATATTATTATGTATATTTATATTTATTTTGTTCATGAATTTTCGGGCACATATTATAAACTAGAATTAAAACACCGGTGTATTTCATTTTTTTTTTTCATCATATTATAATATTTATATAATATATTTATATGGATTTGACGCACTTTTGTTTCTGCTTATTGTCGAGAGATCGATCACTCTCCGGTAAATTATTATTTATTTTCTTTTCAAATTTTATACGGAAAATATTTGATACAGTATGCTTATTTAACTCGCTGCCAGTGCTTCTTGTATGTATATATCTGTCTGTCTTTCTGCCATGTGTATTTATATGAATATCTGAATCTGTGCGTATGTACTTTTATGTATATGTTTGTATATGCGTATATGTTGAACGTAAAGGTGTATTTTATATATTATACCGTTACAAGAGACGATAGTCTTGGCAGAATAATTTCATAATTTTTTTCTGTAAAAACTTCCGTTTCCTGTCGTCGATGTACATACATACATTAAATTTTTTTCTTGCAGCGAGAAAAACCTGTAGTGCTCTGTATCAACATTATAACTTGTACTATATTGTACTGATAAAGGTACCCATACACGAAGTTGGACGTCTTAATACTTTTCTGTCGATCTCAGCTATATTTGCAATTCTCGTGAAAATAAACCAAACGCAAACGAAAGAGATTAGAGTTATCGCGTTATAAATTCATACCTGGAGAAAGGAAAAACAAGGATTTTTTTTAAAGATATAGATACGTTTTTATCAGGTAATAAGTAAGAGATTTTTTTATTCGTAGAATTCAAAATTTTAATTTTTCTCGCGAATACAGATCTGTCGAGAAAAGTATTAAGGTATATTTAAGTGCATCCAACAACGCGTATCGTTTTAATATCTATATTTTTTTCTAGATTTATACTCGCTTATATTTCTCTCTTTTTCTCTTTGTTCAGGAAAAATAATGACTTTTTTTGCATGTGTATATAATAATATATTTTTATTTGTTATCTCACATATTATATATAATGTAGGTTGTTGTTGTTGTTTTTTATAATTTAAATTTATTTTTTTATCTTATGGCACCCATATTGTGAACAGTCGAGCGAATTTCCTGCTGATGTTGTGAATTCTCTACCTATATATTTATGTATTAAACTGTCGCCGCAACGCTTTCAAATCTTTTACACAATAAAATTCCGACGATTTTGTTTGTTTGTTTTTTTTTTTATTTTTTGTGGGAACAACAAATATACGCAAGTTTATCTAATATCGATAATCTAACATTTACACAGTTAGATTTTTCTCTCCACTTCCGGGAGTTTAATTACGAGCAGGTAATAGGTATAGGATAAAAGGGGGGTGGTTTTTCTTTTTTACATACGCGCAATTAAATTTGTTTCCCTCTACAGCGATAAAGTGTATGCAGGTGTGTCTGAAATATCAGAGGTATATTGAGAAATACGCCCTTTTGCTATATGTTTTAACGCGGTACAGCATTATTACCATGTCATTTTTTTTTTTTTTACATTAAGTCGAGTAGTATAGAGCTGTCAGCTTTTGTTTGCCTTTTTTTTTTTTTTAATTTTTTTTTTGTATTTTATAGAAGTAGTGTAAAATTTTTATAATTGGTCCAGAGAAACTTTTTCTCCTGGCGTGTTTTGTTTAGACTCGAGTTAACGAAAGTGGCTCTTGCGTTAATTAAAAATTTTGTTTTGTTAAAATTTGTAAATGATAGGTATCGTGATTGGTATTTTGAATTATTTTGTAACCGATTGATTGACGTTGCTCAATGATATGTTAGGAATCCAAGAAATAAGTGATTAATTTTGATTGTTATGATTTTTTGAGGAGATGAATTTTTTAAAAATAGATGCATGAATTTTTTTTTATTAACTTGAGCCACTTTCAATGTTCTTTTGTTATATCTTTCGCCTGCTCATTGGTAACTGCTTGATTTTTGTTTGTTTGTTATTTTTTCAATATATCAGTGCTGTGAGGAGAAACGAAAGATTGAAATACATTCGAGTAGTCAGTCGAGAATTTCGATTCGAGAACGAAATAAGATATTGAAGGATATATTATTTACAAATTTATTTTTGAGGTCATATATTTTACGTATATTATCTAAAACGTGATTGGTATAAGCTAATCGAACATACACTTGGTAAAGCTGTAGTTTCTATAATCAACAAAATTTTTCATCATCTCCATCCAAAATTAAAAAAAAAAAAATTATAAAATTGTCAATATTGAAAAAAAACCCCATAGAACGACCGTATAAAAACCGAAGTAATAGACACAATATCGCGTATTACAGTGGAAGTTGGATAACCAATAGAATGACAAATTGTGACGTAAATGGTGCCTTTTCTCTCTCGTGCAACTCTGAAGGATTATGTATATATCAAATAGTACCTATACAGAGATGGCGTCCGACTAAATTGACGCCCAGAATGAAACGTTCGAGTGTATAATTTATATATTATGTATACTTATATATAGGTACCTGCAGTGTCGGCTATATATATATTGAAAACCGCAAATATAATTACAATTTGACCTATTATAATTTATAATCACATATAGGTACAAACTATAGCTTGCAATATAAGGAACTACTGTTTTACTCTCGGCGTGGCTGGATCTCGCCCATTTATTTATTTATTTTTTTTTTTTTAATTTACCGATTAATCGACCGAATGCCGCGGCATGAACAAATACATAATCCTAGGCAAAAGCTACGGAAAAAAAAATAGGCGAGGTCCGCA
Source organism: Leptomastidea abnormis (assembly GCA_030522805.1). Lineage (NCBI taxonomy): Eukaryota > Metazoa > Arthropoda > Insecta > Hymenoptera > Encyrtidae > Leptomastidea > Leptomastidea abnormis. The sequence goes on along the minus strand of JAPYZE010000226.1, from coordinate 47,319 downwards.
AGCGATTTTCTCTTCTCATCTGCTTTTTCGCTTACGTAAAATTTTTTTTAGATGATTGTTGTATTACGTACTCTTGGGGGAGAAAGATGGTGCCTTCCTCTTTCACTTTTTCTAAAGATATAGGTTCAACTGCTTTTATTTTTGTTCGTGTTCGTTTTTTCATCATCATTTTTAAATATTGTTTCTTTTGTTATCGACCGTTCTCCTTTATAGGATACTGATGTATTAATTTTTTTTTTATATATATATATGTGTGGGTGGATATTATACATGTTTGTGTGTATAATACCACAAGTTAGTAATTAGCTTACTACGGATCCAGATAAAAACGACGACACGACACGACACACGGACACGACTATATTTTTTATTTTTTTTATTTTTTATAGAACCTACAGAAACACCGAACAACATATCGAGTGTGTCTTTTTGTTTATGCGTGTTCAATCCCTGCAGTCAGTCTGAATCTAATTGACAATTGTACGAGAGGTTCTCTTCGCTCTGAGCTTTATTATTATAACGATTTGCGGGCTCGATACTACTCCGTCGAAAAAATTTACTTCTTTTTTTTTTTGCTAATTTGCATTTGCTCTTTTTTTTTTGGTACATTTTCCTCGATTTTTTTTGTTAGCTAAAAATTTTTTTTTTTTTTACCAACCAGCAGTCCATTGCGATTTTTTAAATGAAACACTCTTCATTATATATAGAAAAAGGTTTTCACAATTACTTCTAAAAAGCTCGTGAATGTTTTGACGCAGATTATACATCTCGTGTTTTTTTTTCTTCTTTTATTCAACCAAGCAGAATTGACTTCGAATTTTTTTTTTTTTAATATTATCAACAAAAAAAAAATCAACGATTAAATATACACGCGCGTAGTGTATGTGTGTTTAAGACATATTTGTTTCAACAATTATTACATATTTCAATAACATTGACAAAGTTCATCGTTTATTTATTTATTATTATTCTTTTTTTTTTTTAATTAACAAGCTGCGCTCATGTTATCACAGTCTTCAGTACTTCGCGAGATATTTCAAGAAGAGACGTATCCTCTCCGAAAGACTTATCCAGAACGAAGTACCAAAGGTTGTAATTTTTCCTAAAAGCAAAATTGTATTTGAGGAAGCTTTCTGCCAAATACTTGGCAGCGGTTTTTTTTTTAATATCAATTGTTTGTCTTTTTTTAAATCTAAGCCGCTAATATGCGTTTGTTTATACCCTTTCGATTTGATTAATCAACCCCCGGCAACATCGAACATTAACGTTTACACCGATTTAAACATTAATCGTTGTCCAGTGACATCACTTGACTATATGTAGGATCAATTAGCAAAATTGTCCATCCTCTCTCTCTTGAAAATTTTTCATAAATTCACGAATGCCATTTTCTTGTTTGTAATTCTTCAATTTTCATATACTATGCTCGAGGAAAAGCAAATTACTTGGAGAGTGTCTTTTAATTACGCAGTTTACGTTACAAAGAGCATCTATATGCAGGTAGTAATGCTCCAGATGCTATATTATAGCTCTATAAATTTGCGAATGAAGCACCTCGGTCAACGCGGATCTCTGTATTGTAGTAAACGTAACTTTCAGTTCACGAAATACTAAGTATGTTTATTCTCAAAGGTTTTTTTTTTTTTAAATTTTATTTTTGGATCGAAACTTGTTCATTGGAATTCGGTAAATTGAGAGAGCTAATACAATAAATAATATACACATATATATGTATTATATACGCGAGACAAGTTTTGTACTGCTTCTTCAAAGTACACAGCCACTTTTTTATTTATTTTTTGGTTTGTTGATTTATTTATTTTTTTATGGCACAATTATATAGTGGTTATAATGAAAAATATATATATTTATTTATTTATTTATTTATTGTTATGTGTATCGCGTACCAAAAATAAAGGTATCAAATAAAAAATTTATATATATATTCTCTTTTATACTGCGGCATATTTATTAAAATAAATTTTTTTTTTTCACGTTAAAATTATCGTATTAGAGCTCTCAATTATCGAGAAACTCCTACTAACAGATTCACAGATTGAATCATTTATATTATTTATTATAGTCGATTCACATTAGATAATCTACATTCTAAAGTGCTTATAGAGGCAGTAACAATATATTTTTTTTTTTTATTTTCATCTGCAATATTTTTTATTTTTTTCTTTCATTAGCGATAAATCGCACACGATTTATCTTACAGTGCGAATTTATGCGTGCTCCCGGACCGAAATCCTGAATTTACCATCGATCTGTGTTTAATCTTCCAGAAACATTTAGTCCATCCACATTTATATATATATCTTTGTACGATTATCAAGCTTGCCTCTCTATGCTTATTTTTTTTTTCTTCCAATCGATTCTGTAACTAAAAGCAGCAAAAGCACACCGGTTTTGCAGGAGTACTGGTATCACAGGAGCACGTCTAGATCATCTAAGCATAATAATATACGCATCATCTAAACGCAACTAATTGTGTCAACGCTTAATTACGATGTCTATAACGAGCAATTTATTAACACGTCAGCAAGCTAATTATACAACTAGCAAGCTGTTTATAATTTTTACTATTACAAAAAAACGAATATCCACCGTATGTATTATCCGTATAACTCGACGAATTTCGACTGCTAATGTCTTCGTTACGTCCTTTCATTTTCTTTTTTTCATTTTTTGTTTTTCATCGTCTTAAAAATGATTCGTAAATTCACGATTTATTGATCTCATTCGATTGCGTGAACGCTATTTGAAAATTAACGAATGTTATTTTTCTTTCTCAAGATTCGGTATGCATCAGCTGCTTTACGACAAATCATCTCGCAAGTTAATACGCGTGATTAATTGCCGTGTGCGTACGTTTGTCGCGAGTTTTAGGAATTCTTTTTTTTTATATTATTAATTATTTATTTACTTTTTTTTATCATTATCGATTTACTGAAAACGGTTTTCTGCTTGGCGCGCGCGCTTAGAAAAATCACTTCGAAAAAATCTAGAGATCGATCGACTCGTAACTCGAGTCACCCCTACCCAAGATGCAACTGTGTTCGTATTTCGAAAAAAGCTACACGGGCTTTGAATTACAAATTTCATTTAGCGAGGATATGTTCGTGTTAACGGGCCAATTTAGGAATTAGCACGACGATCGAGCTATACTTGAAAACTAGCGATACGATCGTACGTTGATTATTATTAACGCGATTTTTTTGTCTCTACGTAAAGTTTTTTTAACGCCTCGGTCGATTAAAGAAAAAAAAATCAGCATCATACAACCTGCATTTTCTCGGAATAAAACTTTATATTATGTATATTTGTTTTTCTCTTATATGTATATGTATATGCGTTCCATTTTTAATAGGTATATTTTTTCACACTTGCATAAATTATCTTTTATGTTTTTTTTATTTTTTTAGAAAAAGAAAATATGTATTTGACAGCAATGCTTTTACAATTTCTTACTTCTATTAGGCTCACCCATAATTTAGGTTATATTTATATAATATTTATAATGAACATGACACATTTTTCAAGTGAGCATTATGACAACTGGCTTAGTCAATTTTTTTTTTTTTTTCATGAGTTTCATAAATGTTTCATTCAGTGATTCGGTAAGTGACTTATTAACAATAAACAAAAGCCCAAATGTTGGGCCTGAATTTGTCTTTGAAAATCTTGGGTGTGACGACAGTTCGTTTAACTACTTCGCATGCGACAAAACGTAACAATAACAGTATGCGTCGAGAAACAGTCGAATATCTCGAGTTCAGGTGCGAATTGGTACTTATTTATTTATTATTTATTTTTTTTACTTCAAATGATAAAATGGAAATAACAGTAACGGCTCTACCATTTCTTCAATAGATAATAAGATAACTTAATTTTTTTTTTTTATGTATCTCAGATCCTAAAACACTGGTCAAATGCGCAAACAATATAGCGCTTCGAACGCGTACAATATAATTCATACGTTTGCACGTGTGTAAATGTATCTCCTGTTACTCTTATACATCATTATTTTTTTTTTTTTAATTAATTTTTTTATTTTGTAGGTGTAAACAATATAATTTCGTCCATATGCATATCGCTCAAAATTAACCACTTTAACACGGTTGCAGTAATCATTAATATGTATATATTTACATTTACTATCTACATATCTACACATTAACAAACGGTTAATTTTGGGTTTATCTTCTGTTGTAATGTCTCAATAGCGCACAGAGCTACAACTTTCGGCCTGCCTCACTATTAACGTCCGTCTCTCAACGAGTTCCTTATATTTTTTAAAAATCCTACTTAATCATTTCTGTGTTTTGTGTTTATATGCTCACACTTGTGTCTCACTATCTCTCTCTCTCTTTCTCTCTCCAAACATTTTTTGACATGATTTTCAGTTTTATTAAAATCTTTCACAGTTATATCTCTCGCGCTCATTGATATCGCATTTTAAAATAACAATTGTATTTAGGTATAAAACAATAGTCGTGTCGAGATCCGTCCCCGGCTGAGTAGCTTCATCATCATCATCATCATTATCATCATAAACATCATAATCATTAATCATTAATCAACGCAGCTTCTCAACCTGGTTCGAATCCAAAGCAACCTTCTCTCCTCATTTCACAAAAATACGCCTTTACATTTATGTATATATATATATATTTATCAAAATAACATAATAAAATAAATATCCTAATTTTAAAAAAAAGAAAGAGAAAATATAATAATAATAATAATAATGTATATTGAGGAATTGACAATAAATCGGTATAATCGATAAAATAAAGAAGTCTATGAGTCGGGTTTTTTACGCTCTCGCAAAACGTTTAGAAAAAAAAAAAAAAAATTAAAAGAAGAGTATCATCATCGACATCATGATTATCATCATCATCATAATAATAATTGTATCAGGTTGTATTGTGCACCCTATCGTCTTCCAGGTGTCTTCTTATCGCCCGATACGATATAGCTTCAGACTCTCTCGCTTATATATCTCCATAGGGCGAGCTGCAGAACATCGCTCAGCGTGTCTACAGAATATCCCCTATATTATGTTGCAACAAGTCTGAGACATACTACTAGCCGCTACCTATACTTCTGCCATATTTAAAGCGCCTCTCCATCTTATGGTTTTTACATTAAACCGCTCTACCCGAGACTAATACACACGGGACACGTGACAATATATTTTTGTATACATGTATATGCTTGGCGGTTGTTGCCCGAGGCGCTTTTATAAATTGGCTAACATATCAAGCGGTTTTCAATCGGGACTGGGCTGGGCCTGTAAAGCCGGCGACGGCGGTGTTGGTGATACCAAACGCAGGGCCGGCTGAAAGGGGGCCGTATCCTATATGAACGCCCAGCATTCGAGTGTCTTCACCACGAAGTCCTCGTGCGGCGCGAGTGGCTCGTTACCGTATGTGCTGCACGATTGAGTTCTGCCTTGGTATAAATCACCGTCCAGCCAAAGACCGAATTTACCACTGTAATATAATAATTATTATTATTATCAAGAAATTTAGTTGAGTTAAATTAATTGCATACGCGCCTATTATATAGCTTTAAAAATAGATAAAAATAATAGTAAAAACACTTACTCTCCGGCGCCAATAGCCAAGCTCTCGTTGTTGCCTTTGATGAAATAAAGATTATCGCCGGTCCAATTGAAGGCTTGGAACCTTGGTGTGAACCTGAAGAGCAGGGACTCGCCGGTGCCGTAAAAGAGATCGCTTACGTGAAGCGAGCACGAGGTTAAAGCACCGAACACCTGTTTTAATTATATCAATAACAAATAAATATATATGTTATAGTTAGTTAGTCATTGATGAAAAGACTAAAATTGGAAAAACTAGAACAAGACAAAGCTAATATATAAAACGCGAGTGACACTGGTCGATTTGTTAAATTGACACAACACTTTGTTATGTGTACTGAGCGTGACATTAACCCAATTTCGTTAAATTAATGAACTTATATTCGAATTAATAATAAAGAAAAAAAAATTTAATTTTTTTTTTGATTAAGGATATATTATACTTACATTACCCTCTGTATCCTCAATAACAAGTAGTATGGGACTCTCAATTTTAGCCATCTTTCTGTACATACTGTTTAAACTGAAACCGTGTTGGCTTGTGCTGAATACTAAAGTCCATAGGTAACCCTCAGCTCGTGCTGGTAAATGTCGACAAAGTTGTTCTCGATGCTCATCGCTTAAAATCTCGGTATTACCAACTAGGTCTGGTATTATGATTTCAGAGTCTAATGATACTGCGCTGTTCGCATACAGCGCTCGCCTTAGCTCTTCGCTCATAGACAGTACCTGTAAATGAAAACATTGATTTTTTTTATGATTTAGAAATTTGTTTTGTTTTTTTTGTTTTTTTGAATTTTTGAATTTTTGTTTTTGTTATTTTAATGATGGTGATGTTAAACTGGTGAATGAAGTTTGTCGAGATATTTGATTTTGTTTTACATTAATTTTCTTTTTTTTTTTTTCTTTTAATGTTTAGTTATTTTTTTTAGTTAAATACAATAAACGAAAGAAAAAAAATAAATAAATGTTTTTGGTGTTGCAAGATACTATTTCGAGACTTTACGCGAGAGTCGGTGATCTATTTTAATATACTACAACGAAATTCTTCCCCGTATTCGTTAAACTGTTTATAATAGCTTTTTAGAGCAATAAAAATGTTGTTGCACAATCGTCTTGTTAAGAGAATAATTAAAAAGAAACAGTCTCCTTTTTTTTTTTTTTACTTTTTCTAAATCTCGACAAAGCATTCATCAGCAGGATAACATCGGATATAGAGTTTTCTAAAAAAATTTGTTAAACATTGCTCGGAATTGGTTTTTTTTTTTTTTTTAAATTTGGTGATCACTACGTAGGATTACTAAGTGATGGATCATCAAGTCAAATCTAAGTGGCAACTAATCATCTAAAACTAGACACAGCTAAAGGGTACATAATCATAATAATAATAATATTAGGAACAATTAAAAAAAAATAAGTAAGAACGTAACAAACACTACGCATATCCAGTGTTGTTTATTTTTTTTTTGTGTTGCTTGTATTTTATATTATGTTTGGAATTTTTTTTGTATATTTATAGTTTTTGTGTTAATATAGCTGAGTTTGTTAAACATCATTTTTTTTTTTAAAGAATCTGTAAATCATACACATTGAGTTGTATTTTTTTTTCTTAGTTGGACAACCAATATCGCACATTTAATATGTTTATGTTTTGCTAATAGAACTTAAGCTTTTTGTGATGACAAAAAAAATATATATATTAATTATAACACAGATTGGTGCAATATTATTGGAAATGTGATTTTCGTCAACATATAATACAAGATATCTCAAGATTTAAAGTGTATGAATATTGTTAGATAATGTATTTTACAAGTAAAAATAAATTTTTTGTTTAACGTTCCTATCTAAATTTTTCTTTTTCTATTACAAACGTGCAAGCTCTAAGCTTTTCAACCCTTATAAGCTTGTAAAGCTCTAGTTTCGAAATAATTGATTTTTAGTACTTAAACAGTATTATGTGGCTTACCATGTTGTGGGGCTAAGAATTTAAGGACTTAAGGTTTCCAATTTTAGGATTTAGTCTTTGTTAATGTTATTGTAATTTTAAAACAGAGCTTGCACGTACATAGTAAAAAGTTTATTGTGTTAAACTAATGAAAAAACAAACTTTTAATGTACTGTCGTTAACAAAGAATGTATTATTTAAAAACTGATGACAAAATAAAAAAAAAAAAATAGTTGTTTTGACTCGTGAAATACACATCTATTCATATATTTTCAACCACAAATCCTGAGACACTGTGTATACAGTTAAGCTCACATATATAATATATGTGTATACATAGAAAGGCAACAAGTATCTAAAGGCTATCTTGTTACAGTAGTATAAGACACAACGAGTTTGAAATTAATTGTGCAATTTTCAACATCTTTTAAAATCATTGAGATGCAAAAAAAGAAAACATCGTTAGTCATTTTGGACATTAAATTTTATAATTTATCTCATGTATTCTCTAAATATATATTTTTTAAATTCAATTAACTTTCATTCAATTATAATACACCCAACTATACAATTTATCGGGTAATAAACGAAAACGCCGCAATAATAATAATATTTCAAGCGTCGTTAAAAATAGCCTCTTTTTTTCCGCGTCTCACAGTATATATGTATATATACATATAAAGATCTTTAAGATGCGTCGTACTTGCTGGAACGTAAACAATCTCGCGGAAATTTTTCCATCTTATACAAAGCATGTATATTTGCTCTGAAGCAATACATACATTTATTATACCTGAATAATAAAATTAAACGTCAACACCATAATAAAAAAAAAATGCACATTAAAAAGGATGTGCAAATAGAAAGTTAAGTGAGAGGGATTAACTCACGTGTGAGTTCAAAGAGCATAGATTGGTAGATATGACAAGAATAAGAAAAGAAAAGAGTAGCAGCAATACGCGAGATTTACGGCTCCTTTCATATTGCGCCTGCCGGCGCCACGTCAAGGACCTCTCGAATATATATTTCTTTTTCTTTCTCGCAGCAAGAACATGCATATACTCTCCTCGGCGCCCGAGTTTAATTATAGTCCAGATACTGACGTGCTATGGTATCCCAGAACGCCCACGCATACAATAATTCCCCCCTCTATCCTATATACCCCTTTTCTTTTTCTTCCTCAATCCCATTCTCTTTTTGCGTCTTCACGAGAGAGATATACGAATTATCAAGGCCAACGACATCTACCCCCTTATTTATGGATACATATACACTAACCAAATGAATTTTTATTTGTTTTTCTGCGTTTGGAATCGAGGTTGATGATCGAATTGTTTATCACGAAGATGATTTTTTTTTTTTTGGAAATTATTTTTGGGAGGAGAGGGATTTACAGGCCGGAAGTCGTCAAAGTGGGGAAAATTTTCCTGGTATAAAGTTAAATATAACTTTGAATTATATTGCATATATTATGAGGGTGGGTGTGATAAATAAAGTTTATTAATTAAAGTAATAAAAAGATGTGAATTATTTGTTCTATATAACTATTGAATGATCAGTGAATAAAATAAATTATCTCGTTTAAATTCTCGTAATAAAATGACAAATTTAAATAATGACTCGAGTTAAAATGTAGGTACGTACACAATTTTGTTTTTCTACGCGTTGCTTTATTCAAAAACCACACAGTCTGCTTGGCAGCACATTGTTTTTCTATATACTACTCATTTACATGCGTGTACATATATAGCTAAGTAATCGAAGTTTCCTCGTTTACTATTTAAGAAAATCGTACTCGAAAGAGAGAGAGAGAGAGAGAGAGAGCTGATCAAAAAAAGCTTAAATTTATAGCTTTGGTATAGGTATACACAAATGTGTGTGTGTGTGTGTGTGTGCTGGCGCGCGAAAGTGATATTAAAACGATGGCGATCGGGCCTGAGAATACGAGGTCACGTTGTCGCGCGTACTCCCTCCAATGACCCTGATGACGTATATCTTACACTTCGTTCGAGCCTCTTTCAATGACTAAGTGCAACATATGGGTACGAACGAAATTAGGTATATATGATCATAGTTAAAAAAAAAAAAGAGGAAGGGATGGAATTTTGTTGTCAAGTAAATAATTATTCGATTAATATATGTTCAAAAAGTCAAGCTTTAAATCTCATACCCCGGAAAGATGCACTCTTTCTACTGATCTCGTAAATAATTCTTTTTTATTATTTCTATATAGTTACAACTTTTCGAAATTAATGAAACGTAAAGAAAAACAAGCTCTAATATACATATACCTGCGGCCTTAGACTGTCTACCCACGATTAATATTTTAGTTTTTATTTTTCGGTGTGGTCCAGGAAGGTCATCGCGCGAAGTCAAGCAAAAAGCTCAATAGGCGTGTATATGATCGTTCGAGGCCCCCCGGTTATTTTCAAAATAGCGAGATGCACGCATGTAGGTATATATTACACGTATTATGATTATTATCCCGAGCTTGCAAGCTCTTTAAAGTATCGTCGCGCCAGCTGGCTGGTAAATTGTCTTTATGACTATTTTCAGTTGATTCTCTCTCTCTCTTTTTCTCATATACCAGAGACTTGCGCATTTACGTAACTGAAGAGGCTTGACTCTAGCGTTTGTGAAAGCGCGGAAATTTAAATTAACGTAGAAATGGGTGGACCTTGTTGTGTGAAAATCGGTAATTTGTAGTTTTATAGGTGTGGTATAGTTAAATGGACCCTGAACGCCGGAAATGTGTATCGGCTCGATTAATCCGAACGACATGCGTATAGGTATACAACGTAATGCGTGCGAGCATCGTACTGCGTGCTACCATTCTTGAGTATACGTGGTATGAATATTTAAAAATCGTTTGTTGTTCAGATTTGAATAGGTGACACGCTAGAGTTTACTATGGAGTAGAGGGGAGGAGAAGCTCGTAATAATGAGTCGACAATGTGTATGCACATGTTGCCTTTGTTATTGTCGTTATATGATGAAATATAATGTAGGTATATATGATTGATCCGGATTATGTGTGTATATATATATTTATTTTAAGGTGTGAACACATATTACGCTAAAAAAACAATTATATTTTTTTTAGATTAATATGGGTGCGTTTATTTTATTTCTTTTTTTTTTTGTTTTTTTCAATTGTAAATATTATTTTGTTTGGTCTATGATCCATGAAAAAAAAAAATAAGAAGATAATTATAATGTTATCTCATTATATGTCATAAGTATATTAAAAGAACATTTACGTATATAAAATTTACCAAGTACGGTGTTGACTCTCTTTGGTGTAATCTCAAACGTCGTAATAATTAAAAATACTTTATATTTTTCAAGAGCAAACTAGATAGTATTACCATCTGACTACTTATTTTTTTTTTTAGTAAATGATAACTCATTTGTATTTGTGAATATATTATAATATGTGAGTTTGAGTTATCGTAGATATGAGTGCCAAAAATATATATATGCAATCATAATTATATGATCTCGATTAGGTCATCTATATGATATAATTTTGAAAGCTGCTCGGGTTTTCCCTTAGAAGTCTTTCTAAATGATTTCTCAGTTTAAAAAGCACAAATTTATGACTGTCTAATTAAGCTGCAATTGTTTTCGTCATAATATATATACTTCTGAGAATAATTTTTGTTAACGTTTCAATTTTGAGAAATATTTAGACAGACACTTCAGTCATCAATTTGTTAATTACCATTTAATCATATATTATATATTTGTATCGAAACACAGAGAAATTCGACCTCGAACTAATTGTTTGTATACATTTTCTTACAAGATTAAAAAAAAAAAAAAGAAATTAATGTTATCAGTAAAATGTGCTGAGCACTTAACTCAAATTAAAAAAAAAATCACAATATCATTTTGAAGAATAAGATTACGTATTAAAAGCATTTTTGCTTAAAAGACACTTTTCTTCTCTCTTCCACATCTGCTCTCACAGCTAAATTCCAAGAAAGTGTGTGTACAAACACAATTTCAGATAAAAAGAAAAAATCAGTCACGAAAAAGAAAAAAAAATTCGAGTCAATTCTCGAGAGTTATTTTTAAAAAAACTGAACACAAACAATAACATGAATGTCAACAAAAATTTTGATCTCAAAATGATAATCCCAATGCGCCAATAAACATTACGCTTCAATTCCAAATCAGACATAATATGCGTATACGTATAAAATATACTCGAATATGTATGTACTCCCAAGAGATTGCAAATCGGAAACGGGAAATTATAAATCAAGAGTCAAGAGAAGAGAGTTATAAACGATTAATAAGAGCTTCAAGATAGTTCTTTTGCAAAATTGGAAATTACGATAATCGGCTTAACCTCCACGCACACGATTTAAAGTTTATCCTTCGTAACTATACGTATAGACGTTTGTCATGCGAAAATTCCAATAATGTTTTTAGTCTGTTTTTTTCCTTTTATGTTAGTTGGTAGATTTGTATTGCAAGGGAGGAAGATTTCTGAGTGCATTCTGTTTTCTGATACTTTTGGAACATTGAACCATACGGAGAAGGGAAATAAGCTGATGAGCATAATAAAGTAAAATGGATTTCTTTAATAGAAATTTAAGTATCTGGAAGTAAGACAATTTCATGTTTACGGCTGAATTAAGAGACTTGTTTGAGTACATAACGTAAATTAAATAAACGATTTTTTTTTTAATTTTGTTATTGTAGTTTTTATTTTTTTTTTTAAAGAAGGTAATAAAAGTATGAATCTGATAATAATAATTACAGCTTGTTTTTATAAAGCCTTTATTATTGTTCAGGTTGAAATTAAAATGTTTTTGATGATCAGGATTTACAATACGCTATTAAGTTAATTTTTCAAACGCGCGCGAGTATAACTCGCAACACACGCGATTAATATCCTGATAAGGAGTCTTTAAGTTTTACACGAAGCGACGCATGAAGTTTGAAGAATAAAAAAAGATATGCAAGCAGAGCTTCTGCCAATTTTAATAGATGAAAGACCAGAAGAAAAAAAATATTGTAGCAAAGCCAACGGACTGATGATGTTTTTTAAAACCTACGCTCTGAAATAAGATTATTCATAAATCACGTTGGTACCCGATTAGAATGCGAATAGTTTCACGTAAAAGGCACGTACAGAAGTGCATCGTTAATTGAATTAAAATCTTGTATTATGACGTTATCAATAAATTTAATTTTTTTTTCTTTTTTTTAGGGCACCGTAGGTGGTGGATTAAATTTTTTGTTATATAGGCAAGTATTGCGAAGATCTATACATTATGACCTTGTATTAATTGATGCCTATTTACAAAACTTTACAGTCAAGAAGATAATCGTACGTCTAGACTACGGTCTAGCGGTTGGAAAATCTGCACATGCGCAAGATGATATTTTGTTTAATTTTTTTTTTTTTTTTTTTTTTTTACGAGACTTAAATACTTAAGAAAAGACTTTGACGAGTAATATAGACATAGGCAAATTTAAATTTATGAATTTGTTTTTCTTTTTTTTTTTAGTTTGTTATTTTTCTTCTTAGACTGAATAAGCGTCATTCAATTTGACGTTCGAGCAACAAAGACTCGTCGTTTTCGTTAAAACTATAAATTTTTTATGAGTTGGAATTCAAAATACCTTTTAGATAATGTCGTTAGTTAGGTGTATATTTTATATCGAAGATAATAAAATACGGGATTAACAACGGCGCCATAGTCAAAAATACCAAACAAAAATCAATAAAACAATATTTCTCAGAAAAAAAAAAATAAAAAAATATTTTTAAAAAAAGAAAACAAAACAGAAAAGTCGTATCCAAAACGATGTACGTGCCAGTAACTTAACCCGTCCATTTAAAAATTTACTTTACGACATTTAACTTATTTTTTTTCTTCTTCTTCTCTCTTCATCTAACTTTGTCACAACGCGAATTTATGTGGGTCATCGATGGCTTCAGCCAGGACTTTATTTTTCTCTCTTTCTTTTTTCGATGACGCAGGTATCCGTTATTTTTTTCTCCTCTTATATTATTATATCCCGAGAGCGAATGAAAAACGAGAGAAACAAACTGGGCACACGCGGATAAAGATTCGGTTCGAGAAAAACAAGCTCGCATATACGTATATACATATGTATAAAACGATATTAGCTCGAGGCAAGGGTTTTTATTTTATTTTTAGAGAGGATCACGCGAGTATAGGAGGCACGCGATTTCTCGGCTGAAAATAGCGTATACGGTATACTGTTCTTTCTTTGGCCTATGCCAAGAATTCGTTAATTCATCTCTCGGGATCTTTCTCTTTGGTCTTCTTGAATTTACAAGACGTTTCATGACTTCTGAATGTTGAATAAACAATAATAATTTTAAAAGAAAAAAAAATAAAGATTTATATTAAGCGAGAGATATTGTTGATTTGGTATAAAATAATTTTCTTTGCTTTCGACAGGCCATAGTTAACCACAAATTAATTTTTTATATTTTCACTTGACGATAGCTGCAAAAGCTTTATATATTTCCTCATACGAGAAAATTAATTATGTAATTGAAAATTATCATTTTTTTTTAAATTCTTTTGAAAACGAGCAAAATAACACGTACTCTTTAAAAAAGAGAAATTTCAATTATTCAACAGTACAGATAATAATAATTATTTGTCGAGATGAAAACAATCGTAACATTATCTTATTCGCGAAAAATCAAAATCTATATTCTGAATGTAACTTATAAGGTAAGGACCACCAGCAGCAGCTCGATTGACAAACCTTGAGCTAATTACATGAAAAAGTAAACGCTATAAGTTTGATCGAGCTTGAAAATAAGTAACATCGATTCGAAGGTTATTATCGGACAACTGCAAGCTTACTGCTCGATCTGCATGCGCATGCCAAATTAAGAAAATCACAAACTGACTCGATAAATAAATATGTGTAAAGAAAGAAAGTAAGGTATATATCGTGGATGAAGAAAGGGGAAAGAAAGGGTAAGGGGGCGTATGAAACAAGGCAAGACTAGAGCCGGCTTACCCTACATTTCAAGCTTTCGGTTACTCGAGAAAATAAATAAAAAAAAAAAAAGAAAGAGTATTCATGGATACCAGCTGTCTAACGTTGAAAGTCTGTAAAGCAAAAAGTCGTTGCCAAACCCCGGGGCAATTCGTAAAGTTAGTGTAAAAGAGACTAAAGAAGCCCTGCGTGAGTAGTATTCAATCTTGCGCTCTCATTCAAAGAGACGAGTAGTCAAGCCTAGTAAAAGCTTTTTTTTCGATCGGTAGTCAATAACCGCTTTTACTACTACTATAAGTACTATATAGGTAAATATTGCTTGCAGCAATAACGCAATATTCATAAAGCTCAGACTACAGCAGACCCTTTTTTGTTTGCCCTCGATTGCAATCGAGCGATCGGTAGTTCGACGATCTGGAGCTTTAATTTTAGACTCAAGGGGACGGTGCCGGTGTCGGTTCGGCAGCCAGTCGATGTAAAAATGCTATATACAATATCGAGAGAGAGAGAGAGAGAGAGAGAGAGAGAGAGAGAGAGAGAGAGTGTCGTCTCTGCCTGGCTTAAGGACGCTCGGCCTGGATTGGCAATTGATCGCTGAATATATGTGTGTATAAATGTATATGTATATAATATAAGAGGGAAGAGAGAAAGTTATCGACCTTTGTGAAAATATATAGTCGCGATTCTTAATACTTTTCCGGTTTTATATATGTGTGATTTTACATTTTTACTGGTATATTATCACTGAGCGTGGATTAATTGCTTTGGTATTGCGTTTTCAGATAGGTATTCATGTTTTTAACTTTATTTAATGTAATTTTTAATTTTTAATTAAAAAAAAAAATTAGTTTCTGAAAATAAATTTTTTTTATCATTTTCAAATTTTGCCTAGTACCACAGATGGAAAACTATTACAACGAAAAATCATTTTTTTTATTTCAAATTTAAAGTAATTTTCACCTTCAATTGAAAGTATTTCTGACTAAAATTTGGAAGGTTAGTAATGATGATTAGAGGGAATCGAACTCACGACCTGTGAATTACGAAACCTGTGCCTCTGCCATCTAAGCTTTACCAAGCTACAGCATAACAAATAATAAACAGCAATTTAAATATACGTAAACTAATATCAAACGAAAAAAAAATTTTTTCCAAAGCTCTTCCACATACATTATTGAAACAATTACATATTTAACGTGTAAATTCGTTTGCACAAAATAATCCAATTTTTAAAGATTACATATTTACCGACAACAGTAGGGACGAGTGTTGAAACACATAATTTAGTGTACTATTCTCGGCAGTCGTCATTGTATTTCTCTTATTTAAAATTCAAATCTACCATCCAAAAAAAAGCACAAATCGTATCTTATCACCTCAAAAATCACCCTAACTACCAAAATCTCAACTTGTCCAAAATTTTCTTGATCTTTATAAGTCGCTTGCGCACATGTATACAAATATTTAAATAAATTGCCAAAAATCCGCTATAAACACAACTATGCTCCGGAAATCCGGTGCGTACGAGTAACGTTAACGAACTGAGCCAACCGCGAACCGCGACTCCAGTTTTATCCGCGTCTATCTCACATAAACACACAAACAAACACACACACACGCATATATAAACAGACCTTTCCATTTTCCCCTCCTTCATCTATAGATATATCTCTCTTTTTCTCAAGAGCGGTGGAAGACATTATAAAAATTGTTGGCGCCCTCGCGTCGCTTAAAAGACAGAGATCAAGAAACTCACGCGACCTCGTGGAGGATGCAGCTTTCGCGATAAATGCTCGTTCACTGTACACCCAGTACAAAGATCCTCTCTCGTTTTTACTTTTCTTTTACTATCTCTGCGCATGTGAATGTATAAGGGTAAAACAAAGGTCTTCGTAGACGTCTCTTTCTAAATTTATTATTACCATGAGAGGGATGGGTGAAGAAAGGTTGATAAACGCGGAGTTTATGAATAAACGGTAATTTTCGCTCTTTTTTTTTGACTCGGCGGGAGAGGGTTTATTTTAGAAAGCGACGCTGAGGGAGTTGCATTATATTTTTGGGGGATTTACACTTGGGGGGGGGGGGGGTAGTAGTTTTGATGGATGTGACTTTATTCATGTGCTTGACTATTTTTTATTTTTATTTTTTGCGAGACCATAAGTCAAAATTTTAAATAATTGAAATATATATCTAGTTAGTTGCGATACTGATCTCTCTCTCGTCAATCTAAAGAATTATTCGTACGATTTTTTGTCAGCGATATTCATCTTTTAAATGAAAACTGCTTAAAACTAGCAAGGAGTGGTTATATATGGTATTAAGGGAAGAAACAAATAGATCTGAGAAAAATCTTGATGATTGATGTATTAAACTAATGAAAAAATTTATATTACTGGTACGATAAAAGTAATAATCAACGAAATAAAAATTAAAGTGTACACTCTTGAGATTTACAATCAATTGTATAGACAAAAAAAGTGCTTATGGTATTTAAATATACGCGTGGCATGTCGGTGTACGAGAGACAAAGAACAAAATTTATTGAACATATTATTACTATAAATTTGCGTCGTCGCAGGGGTGATTGGCGCCAACGTATGTATATAAAAATCATCGCGGCGAGTACTTAAGTGTTGTTAAGCGTGTCCATGTACTCTACTATTACTCTATATAGATATACGATGACAATCTGAAGTGGAAGAGTTGAATGATAAAAAATAAATGTGCTTGCAAATATAAAACGTTGATATGTCTATATATGCCGGCCGGCGTACATATACTTATTGCTTTGTCAAGCGTAAAAACGTTTAATTACGCATTCAGACTATTCTAACGATTCGAATAGTCGTTTTTTTTTCTTTTGACTCTGGTTTGTATTGATGTAACACGTCATATGATTCTTACTTTTTTTTATACGTTTTTTTTTCGGTCTTTACATTCGTTTTTGTAGTAAGTTGATTATTACAGATAGATTTGTGACGACGACGTTTGTAAATTAAATGGATGCGATAGTTTTTTTTTAAATATTATAAGTGATAGATAGTGTGGATAATATGTAAACGTTTGAACAAAAGTTTGTACGTGTTCTAAAGTTTCTAGAATGAATATAACATATAATTACTATTATTTCTATATGTAACTGGTTAATTCATAACTTGTAAAAAATTAATGAGTTGAAAAAAAAATAGACTACTGTCAGAATATAAAGAAACTTTTAGAATACATTTTCTTTTTTTTCTTTTTTTGATATATTTTATTATTTGCTGGCTTTTTGAAAATAAATTTTGTACAATTAACTTTTGTTGAAATTTTTTATAAGAAAGAACAAAATAGCAACTTTGTAAAAAAAATCTTTAAAAATAATCATAATTTCAACAACAATAATGAAGAAGTCCAAAAAAAAGTACTCATTATTTTTATTTTTATTAAATTACAGGAAGTTATTTGGAATAAAAAAAATCTTACATGAAAAACTTGAACGAAAAAAGAAAGGAACCAATAAATGAAGCAATAAAATGACTACCATAATGGAGTTATGCGTGGGCATCATAATAATTTTGCTTCTCGAATGATCTCCAAATATAGGACCAACAATACAATATTAAAAATTATCACCCCTGAATTGAATAAAATTTTGTAATAAAAAATACATTCTCCTAAAATTCCATTTCTAGTCTATTCGCCACAGCAAACAGACATAAAATCGAAGTAGACATAAAGACAGACACACGTGTCCTGTTGCTTTTTCGATCGAACTTCCAGGCTGACGACACCGAGATATTCATAGCATCTCTCGCGCGCGTGTTCTCGGGTCGATTTGCAAATCAGCACAAAATGTGAAAGTTATATATGTATACGAAGATAGTATTCATTATTTAATTCAAAAAGCGACTATAAAATAAAATAAAAAAAATTTTGAGACATCTTAAGCAATCCCTAACGATGATGGTATTAAATTTAAGTAAACATATATTATAAACAGAAGAATAAAATATAGATAAGAAGAAAAAAAATAATCGTTTTAATTAAATTATATCTCATGTACGGTCGAGTGAAATTCTGGTATTTGAGTGTCCAAAAATACTCTACACGTCTCTTATAAATATGTGAGCAGATATGATTCCTAAAAAAAAAATCACAAGCACTGAGTAAGAGTGCAGTTGTTTTATCATTCTCGCATATATGGATGATATATAATTAATATTTCGCACCGATTGAAAAAAAATAACACCAATCGAATGAAAAACACGTTTCAATGAGAGAAAAAAAAAGTGTATGTATGATAATACGAGGGTCGACGATCACGCGAGTCTTGTGATAGTGGATAAGTGGGAGGAGAGCGGTTTGAAAGACTTCAAGGGGACCAGGAAGGGATTTTACGCGATTGGCGTTGAAAAAATAAAAAAAAAATGGTCTTCGGTAAAAGAGCAATGTAGATCTTTACATTCACTGTGTAGGTATGTTGGGTGAGCGAACCTTTTTCTCCGTACCTGCCGGAGAGTCAACATCTTTCTAGCTGCTATTGTATTTCAAAGTCAGGTAACTAAATTCCACAATATACTTTGGGTAACTGTGGAAATTTTTTGGCAGATACTTGCGTCTTTCACGTAAGAATAGAAAAAAATTTTCCACTTCAACTAACTTTTATACCGTAATTTTTTAAAAATTTTTATTTTTAATATTAATCAAAATTAAATATCAAACAATACACATAATATCAGGAGTCATGAAATTTGTTTTAGATGTTACAAATATATTTATACATAAAATATGTATACGATCATTGCAAAGAAGTACGTGAAGTTAACGTAGTTTCATAGACGAGACACATATCGATAAAAGAGAAATCAGATAAAACTCTAGCCAAAATATATACATTGAACCATTATTCGTACGTGCGTCATTGACAGTTCGTTACCACGTTTTTACCCATCAGACATAGCTTTGATTTTTATTTTATTTTTTTTTCTTTTTTTTTTTTTAATGCTAATAACAAAGAGAGACAAAAAACGCAAGAGTCTCTTCTTCCTAGTTCGCTCATATTACAGATAGTAGATATCATTAGAGGAAAAAAGTACGTAATATACACATAATAAGTAAACGTAACAAAATTGATAACTCTCCTTAAAGAATTTTCAAGATTATTGACAAATCGCTATATACAGCAGTTACTGTACTATTCCAATATGCTACACTGCATATTAAAGCTCTATATAAGTTATTTAAACTTTCGATGAACTTTTAACACGTATAGATTCTGATCGATATTTCAAGCTGATATCGATCCTTATATGGTGACAAAAATAATAAAAATAATATCAGCAATTTCAAAATTTTTTAAAATAACACAATATCTCCCCCTAGCAACGAATTTAAAACATACCAACTAATCATTAGGAAAAAAAAGAAGAATAAGAATTTATGCGAGTGTTGCGAGAAAAGAGATGCAGAAGCTTAATCAAGCACGTACACCGAGATAAATCGCAGTATACATTATGCCACACATGACAGGCTTACTCACTTACTTACATATACTAAGAGAAAGAAAAAAAAGAGAGAATCGTCTGAGGGGCCTCAATTGCAGTCAATAAAGATCTTGATCACGCGGTGAGTACATAATATTATGGCATATAAGGGCGCGAGATTGACGAGCGACAATAAAATGAGAAAGAGCGAGCTTTTCCGATAGTTCTCGACTTGAAAGCTGCATTAAAGTAGGTAATTAAGGTACTTTATAACATTGAAATAAATGTTTTTCACTTAAAGAATCGTAAGAAAAAATTGAATTTCATTTTAAATTTACCGGTTACCAGGGGACAATCTATCGACCGATATTATATGGATGCTGCTGTTAATGTGTACCTATATAATACCTAAAATCCAAAAAATTTCTTGTTTACGCGCAACTGCAGCTTTGAAGGCTTATATATTTGAATAATTCATGATTCTCTATATGTTAAAACGCGCCTGCGCGTATCGGCTATGATATATATGTGTATATGTAAAATAAAATGAAGAACGAAGGAAATAAGGTGAGAGAAAAAAAGAAACTGAAAATGTTACTTTTTTTTTTTTTATTTTGGCTGGATATTACTTCATACAAAAATACACGCACATATGCTAAAAAAAAGAGAGAGCCGGTTTTTATGAGATGAGGTCTTCTCACCGCGTGTTTGTTATATTATGTGTTTACCCAACTGCAAGGTTCTGTATAATATTACCGTTAATTAATGAAGCCGGAGCAGCAACAGAATTTTAAGTCTGGCGCAACAGACTGTTAGATATAGTAACAAGTACTATATGTAAGGGCTGTTTTTTTAGGACATATGTATTTTCGCGAAAGAAAAAAAGGGGGTTAAGAGAAGCCGGCTATATCGATCAATGTCTAGTCCAGCTGTTAGAAGGAGGCTGATGCTCTCCGTACACGTATTGACGTTTTCAAAAGAAAAACAGAACTAGCAGCCTAAATATCCTCCTTATAAATAATAAAATAAAATCCAAGAACAATTTTTTTATGTTATATCATACCTTAGATTTTTGCTTGAGAAATTTTGTGATCCTCGTTATAGGATTTGGTACTTTTGGTTTCGGCATTATTGCTAGTGCCGTACAATTATTATTATTACTACCGGCTACTGTACTACCGGCTGTCGTTGCAGCAGTAGCAGCAGCAGTAGATGTACTGCCCGTCGTCGTTGTGGCTGCAGCGGGCCCGCTTGAACTCCTCGGTCGCTCCGTAGCTAATAACAATTCACGACCTCCTCCTCCTAATCCTCTACCTCCTACTCCTAAGTCTATACTCGCCGTTTTGTTACTTTGGTAATATACGTATATATAGACTCAATAAGTCTATAAGTTGCAGTTGCACTGTGTCTTTATGTATACGTACACACGTCACACACACGACTATCGTATTGAATGTTTATATGTATATGTGAGTTATATAGTCTTTATTCTTTCTTTCTTTCTTTCACATATTCCTCCCTCTTTTAACAACGACTATGTACTCTCTCTCTTCGATCGCAGCGCAAACCTCGACGGCTGATGCACCAACAGAAGAACCTTTCTAGAACTATACGCTCAGCTGCTGCTGCTACTGCTGCTCTGAGTCTGCACCCACACTCTTGTGTATGTGTGTGTGTTTATGTATATGTGTACGGGGCAAGCGCACTGGCTTTCCAACACGTGCGCCTCTTTATGTATATACTCCCACGCGCGTTACTGTTTTTTGTTTACGTGCGCAGGCTCAATTCAGAAACTGGAGTCTGCGGAGTATGTATTGGGCACTTGCTTTTTTTTATTCCTTTTCGGAGCAGATAGTAAATTCAGGTGTGATTCCAGATTATAAGAGAAGTAAAGTAAGTGAGTGAAAGAGAAAAAAATAATAATGATAAGTGTATTATTAAGTCCGAAACGTAAATCTTAAAGCTCGTTGTCGGCTAATGGTCAAAGACGCACTGAACTTCCGTAGCGCGTTGGAGCGATTCATATAGAAACGTTGCCGCCACCGCGCAGCGACGACAACGACGAAAAAAGAGAGCGAGCAGAGAGGCAACGAGAAGATCGACGACGACGTCGAAGAGTAGTAGGAGGCAGTTGCTGCTGCTGTGGATTGTCGATTAGAGGACCAGTGCGCAACTTGTAATGCGCAGCACGTGCTATTGCTTGCTTGGTAGGTATTATATTTAAGAAGAGAGAAGAGACTCTCGTGCAGGCTATGCGAAAACGCAAATGTACCCCTCTACTCCCTCACTTGACTAGATGTTGATGATGATGATGCTGATGATTGCTGTTAGGCTATCTTATTTATTCGGTCTCCGAGACATGCGCTTCTTTTCCAAGCGATGTTATGTATGTACAAGTATAGAGCCTCGACCCCGGCCGAGGCTACTGATCAATTTTGTGTCGATTTTTTATTTATTTTTTTTTTCTATCTCTTCGATTTCTTTATATTTGATTATGAAATTTTAAATTTGTTGTTTTTTTCTTTGATTATAAATGTAGATGCGGAGCTTTTAATCCTACGTGTACTAATTAATGCTTCTTTTAAATTTAGAAAAATTTTATTTTTATTTTTTTACTTCTTTTTTTACAGAGAAGTTTTGGATTTGCGATTACAAATTGAAGAAATAATCTATTTTCGTTTTGTTTGCAATCGAAAATAATTTTTAAAATTATCAAGGTGAAATGAAAGTAAATCAACCTTTCTAATATATTTTAATTTGTAACTTATGATGAAAATTAATTCCATCTCAAATATATTCCAATTTAATACTAGTTTTTTTTTCTTTAGCTAAATATACATAGCATATATTTCTGAAAAAGTATAAATTTCAAACTGTCTGTATCTAGTATTTATCCTAAAACCGGTTCGCGTAACATTCAATTTTTTTTTTTTTTTTATTATTCAGGAAAAAGTCTAATGTCCTATCCGATGTCATAATCATACGATTACAATCACACTGACGATTATTAATCTTACTTATTATTAACAAAAAAAAAATCACAATTCAATAACACCTAAAAAACAAAAATCTACATATATAATCCAACGCATTAGGATATTTTTAGTCTACGATAGTAATAAAAAAGCCCAAGTTTTAAATACACGTAATAAACGCAACACACAAAAATACGGAATCTAAAATTCAAGTTATTTATAGAGCATCAAATGGTCCCACATACACCAACAATCTTGGAATTCAAACGAAGCTCTGCTCGCAAAAAAACGCACGAGTTTAAAAGAAGAATCTTTCAGCCGACGAGGTTTAAAAAAAAAGAGTGGACAGCTGGTGTATTCGAAACACTGCTTACTTTACACATATACGTGCATAACAGCCACATCAATAAACGTATAGGAGCGTAGACGACCTACTAAGGCCAGCTGGGATGTGTGAATGGCATTGTTTCTTTTCTATCAAGCGCTTTCGCGTGAGGGCAACGATGCGAAGAGCCGCGGAAATTCATTTAGCAATATGTGCAAATAATAGGAGTGTCCGTAGTAGAGAAAAAGAGCTATTGGGGTTTTTTTTTGTGAATTTTTGTTTTTTTTTTAATTTTGTCTTTTTTTTGAAAGTTTGATGGGTTGGGTGAGAGGTTAATGAGAGCGTGTATCCTGAAATGACACATACAATGAGTTTGATGCGACAAAATTGAACGGTAGTCGGCTATTTGCAATTTAAATTGTTTTTTTAAATTCCGATTTAACTGTTAATTTTTTTTTTTCATGTAACGATTTACTGACATTTGGTTGGTTAAATTATTGAAATAAATTGTAAAAACTTTTTAAAACAAAGTACATCATTAATAATTACAATCACTTTTTTTTGATTGATTTCTTTAATTTTGCAAAAAAAAATTCTTTTCAAAGATAATCTGTCAATTGCTTCTGGTTTTATTAAAGATAATTTTTTATTTTTTTTTTATTGCAATCAAAGTTTTACCATGTATTTATTATTATTGTTGATTCAAGTATTAATACTTTTACATTTAATTGAATCTTTATCAAGCATAAAAGTATTAAGAAAAATCAAAACAGGTGTTGAAAACAATATGTTTGGCATTCGGCTATTTTTTTTTTTTTTTTTTATTAGATTGATATGCAAAGGACCTTCCTTGACAGATTCTTTTAAAAATAATAAATTTTAAAATTCATTTGCAAATACTTGTCGGAACCATCAAAAGATAAAGAGTATAATCATCAGAAGTGCTATTCTAAAATTGATATCACAACAATGCCAGCATCAATATTAAATCTCTCATTGTTTAATCTAATCAATTTCTTTTTATTTCTTTTTTTTTTAATTCAACACTCTTGATAATAAAAAGAAAACAATAAACTTGTTTAAACAAGTCATCGATATTTATAGCCTAAAAATTAATCCACCGTAATGTGTTTGATAATAATGTCTTTTATTGCGTCTCTTCTTTAAAAAAAAAAATCATATTAAAAAGAGGCACGAACTTTCAATAAAATTTCAAGTAATAAATTCAGTTGTTTTCTGCGTGTCTCGCGCGCATATTATGCATTTCTCACGTACACACATATTTTTTTGTCTCTTTCTTTTTCTCCGAATATCTCTCTCTATCTCCATTTGAATCAATATAATGCTCTCATTAATACAGCAATCATGAAAACCAATTTCTTTTAATTTTTTTTTTCTTAAGGGAACCCGCGTAATAATTATCTTTATTGCAGCTAATATGAAAATACTTTTGATTAAAATTGTAACAAAAATACGCTGAGTTAATAAATTAAGAAAGAAGAAAAAAAAACTTCAATAACACACGAGATATATTTGCACAGATGTAACACATCATTCATCAAGATAACCGCAATACACGAGCGAAAAAGAGAGAATAAGAAAAAAACAACAAGCAACAAATAAGAGTATAAGTGCACTTTATAGCACATATACATTCATATTAGTTCAAGTATATACAATAAAAAAAAAAGATTAATTCAGTAGCCCGTTTTTACGAATAAAAACTTACTCTTTTCTCTTCCCCTCATACCATATACAAATCAATAATATTTCCTTCTCCCACCAAATTACTTACTTACTTTATGCAAATAACGAGAGAGGTTGGTTATTAAGATAATACACAGACACACAATCATACACGCTCTAATATACAGAAGCAAAATTTGCTATATTACAAGCAAATAATGTTATTATCGCGAATCTGCTACTCATCCGATAAAATAATAATAATAATAATAATAATAATAAGAATTAAGTATAATCTTAATTAACGACCTGGGTTTTTCTTTTCTGCAAATTAAGCTGTGATAGAAAAGGGATCTGTGCTTTATTATTTTTTTTTTTTTCCAATTGGAGCATAACATTCAAATTCTTGCTAATGATGATCCCCAACGAGTCATCGCAAACTTTACTATGACTCGGTAAGTTCGTATACGACTGTGGACCATTTGTTATTTCGTTGGAATAGATTAATTAAATATAGAGTTTGCGAGGTGAGGGGGAATTGTTAGTGTGTGTAGCGATGTTTTGATGAGAAAACGCAAATCTACGAGAATTGGGCTACTTGGAATACCGGTAATTTTATGTATGTAGGCCATTTTTTTTTTTTTTTTTCATTGCACAATACTCAATAGTTAAACAGGTGATAAAGCTTTTATATGTCGACGCGGATGAGACATTGGTTAAACATTACCAATTCTCTCTTCTCTCTCTTTTTTTTTCTCTGAGTAAAACGACATTAATAATTCATAAAGCACCAGTTTTAATTCAACGCGCTGTTTACGTTGTGAAAAAAGAAGAAAAAAAAATTGAGTCACTCGGTAGGCAATACCAAAACCATAATTAACTTATGCGTATGTATTAATAAAACAAGAAGCTGCGACTAATAGGTGTACACTATATATAAAACTAAGAAACATCAAGATATTTTGTATAATCTCGGGTAAAAAAGATATACGTACATATACATAAACAATTTATGCACGCGCTTGGGTAGAAGCAATTAGACATAGCTGGCAATTAAAGCATCGCGGACCGAGGCCCTCATACTGATAAAATCGACGACTTGTTATTCCGAGCGCTTAAAATAAACGGACGATTATTGCTGCAGAAAAGTTGACGATGGGAAGCGAGCCAAGTTCGAGAAAAACGGACGACGACGGACCACCGGCATTACGGAGCTTTTTTGTGGTTTGAAGGCGAGGGTCAGGTGTAAGGTGTATGGACAGTGAGCTTGACATTAGACGAGATACGAGATCTATGTGAGAAATATTTTTTCAGCACTTGCGGACAAGTATAAACATACGGATATACATATGTTTGAAAAGCTTGAAAAGTAAAGGATTGTTTTTCTTACGTTTGAAGGTTTTTTAAATTCCAATTTATTTATTTTTTTTATTTTTATTTTTAAATGCAATGATCGATATGTAAATTTTCCGTTTGGAGGTCCAGATTACTAATTATTTTTAAATTTTAGTTATTATGCAAATTTAACTTCAACAATACGAATCGATTGAATTTTAATCTACGTAATAAATTTTCCAGTAAGCGTAGGGGTTGTTTTTTGCCTAATAGTTTTTAACTCGTAAAAACAATGCAATTTCCGGTTTAGCTGCAAGCTCTTTAATGATGATCGTTAGAGAAAATATGTAATATCACAAAATTTTCCCAAATTCTGAAAAGCCGGACAAAGGGTAAAGAAGCTTGCAATATGCGCACGTGCGTTTTATACACATCCCGGTCACGGTGACTATTTTTATGCACAGGCACAGTAAGTGACGCCAGAAGATAGGTATTTGCGCCTCATCGAAGAAACTTTTCTGACTCGAGAGCTTGCAAGCTTTAACTCGGTGCAAATCCAAGTATGGTATCGCAAGTATCTTGAAGGATGAGCTTTTTTACACACATACTGTGCTTGCAAATAGGAATGGAATATCAAACTTAAGTATGTTGTAATAAATTTTCAGGTGGACGATTTAAAATAAAGCTCGACTTGCAGGAACAACTTTCTGGTATTGTTTAATATTAAATAAACGCTAATGTAACTTTGGAGCTTATACGAAATTAAAAAAGCTCTTTAAAATGAAGTTATTAGTTCCAGTAATTTCTCAGAATAGTCTAATTTCAAATTATATTAATGTATTATTTTTATTTAGCATAACAATTATTACTTTAAAATAATGTCAGTTTGCATATTTAATATTCTCGGAAATTCAAGATTAATTTATAAGCGTTGTTTATTCCCACAACATACATAATTAATGTTCATAATTGAATTTTCCGCCTAAATATAAACGTACGAATTTTGGGAGGGGGGTGAGGGGGTGGGCGGAGTACATGAGTTAAACAAGGTTCTATAACATCAAAGTAAGAATACGCTGCCAACTTTCAGCATAACACATTCGTAATTTCCAGATTACATCATAAAATACACACACACGCACACATACATATCTAGAACATCCAACTTCCTTGTTATAACATGTGCAATTGCACAAAAAATAAGCCTAAATATCACAGATAATTTATAAAAAAAAGATAGTGCGTGTATTAATTATATCATTTTATATAATATTGTGCAGATATATAATTGATATATAACACGTAATATACCATAGACGTCATCGTGCAATAAATATATGGTGATATATATTATAATGTGCTACGTGCCGTGGATCAGTGCTTTAATAAATAGTTAATTTTTACGTTCCACGAGGATGCAAAGGAGTCTGTACAGGTGCGTTAAATGACGATAGACACACGTGACCGTTACCGGTTGTCAACACGGGGGTGTATGAAAACCGCGATGACAACTTTTAACACGACTCACGTGCGTAGATTATCGAGACACGAGTGATTTGCGGCCGCGGCCTGTGTAACCACGACGAGTATATAGAGCTATATACGACTGGATTGGATTTGAAGTCTCAAGGTCACGCGCGGGTGTGTGTGTGTGTTAATAGGTTTTACGCACGTTTGAATTGAGGAGAGCGCGCGCGATCGCGAGCGGTGCGAATATTTAGATGACGGCTGCGTGTGACACGTGATTACACCGAGACGATGTATAATATATAGTCTACCGGTTTGGTTGTAAGTTGTAAGGCTCAAAACAAGAGACGCAGAAATTGGTTTTGTTTTGAAAGGGTGCTTTTCCAGCGCGTTGATCCAGAATATATACGAATTATATTATATTAATTATTAATTTTTTTGATCGATCAAGTTTTTTTTTTTTGGAGGGTGTGGTTAAATTGTGAGTGTCTGTGTAATCTATAATAATGTGAGAGTGTCGGTAAGTTTAGTGTGTTCACATGATTTAAGGTGCGTGCGATATATATATATATATATATATATATATATATAAAGTATAAGGTGAAGTCGGCGAGTGTATCTATTTCTGGTTAATTACTCGCTCGACTGTGTTGTTGCTAGCTCGGGTAGTTTTGTTGACCGAGTAATATTAATTATATGTTAATAGATATTATATAGAGGAAGGTCGTGCATCGCGTTTGATGCGTCGATTGAAATCGACACTATCAAGAATTAAAAAAAAAGAACAATATCTTAAGGGAAATACGAATAACATTCAAAAGATATAATATATGTGGGAAGAGGTAAATATATATAACGTATAACAAAGTGTAACATTTGTTAAGTTTGACATGAGATAGAGAGAAAGAGCTATATTGAGGCTAAAAAAACAGTAAGTGGTCATTGTAAAACAGATAAATGTATATATAGGTATATATTGTATAAACATCAACATTAGCGCATTTTGGGTAAGATAAATATATAGAGGGTAGGTAGGCTGTTTGCGGTGGGTATATATAATTAACGTTAATTTTGTTTGAGTTTTTTTTTTGGTCATTGTGTTGTGGTGGCTGAGTAAGCAGCCGTACCTCGGGATCCTGGATCTGCTCAGAGTCGCCGGATGTGCTCGAGGTCTTCAGGATGCTGTAGAGCTTTACGTACGGGGCCTTGATCAGCTGTGATCAACGAAGCCAACATATTTTGGTTTACCAATCATTGTCAACACAGGTCTTTTTTTTTATTTAATCTCTCCTATTTTCTTTTTTTTTGTTAATGTTAAAACTGATAATCTCTTTTTTTTTGTTTATACAATGCAGAATAAGTATAAACTTTTTGTTTCCTTTTTTTTTGTATTTTATTTTTATTCGCTTAATCGTATCTTTATTTTCATTATCGACATGAGTCGATTGACATTTGATTAAATTAGTTATTAAGTATCCGAGCGACTTATATTCTCGCTTGTCTAAATGATTTCATCGTTTGTAACATATACACATTGGCGTACAACGAACGCGCATCATCTCTATTTATCTCAGCTTGCATAATTAAACCCGATAGAGACGTTAAAATAAATCAATGAAGAATCTATACGTTTATGAAAAACGTGAACGCGTTGCCACACAATAAAGCCCACTGAATCATCTTGAAAATAATCGCCAAACGATCGGACAAACCCGAATAAGAAAGAGATGTATAGCCCGGTTTTTTTTTTTTCATTTTTTAAATACGATCATCCGCGAATATTTATCTTGTACAGAACAAACACATTATTAGTTGGCAAGTATACTGCGTTGGCGCATTTATTCGTGTTTTAAGAAGCTTAAAATCACAGTCATCTGTAAAGCTCTGCATTCCAATCGACGAGGATAAAATCAAAATTAAAAGCAGTAGTTTAATACTACGCGAATACACATGTTGCGATTTGCAGTCACACATACATCTCTTTTTTGTTTTGGCTCGCGATAGGTGTATGAAAGTTATCGGCTGCAGCCGATGATATTCGTGCGTTATAAGCTTCTGGGAGAAACCGCGAGAGTTTAAACGCGGGCCAAGTGGCGGTTAGCGAGCTTTGCCAAAAGTTATTTTTGAGTATAAAGCTCGGAATGAACGCGAGCGCGCGCGAGTTTGTGTGATGAACACGATGATGATAATCGCGCTATGAGCTGGATATTTTGTGGCTTCCGTAACGTGTTTCTGGAAAACTCCCGAGCTACCGGACATTTTTATGAACCGAATCACTTTATATGAGAGATTCAATTGATTTTTATTATTAAGCTTGCAAGCTTGCAAGCTCATATAGATATATTTAGCGATTTAATTATCAGAAATTATAGTGACAACTGCCTCTTTATTTTTTTTCTATTTACAAATTTTAAATAAAGCGTTCTATTGACTTTTAAATAGGCAAAATTTGAATTTGCAGATTAGATAAAAACTATCTTCAAAAATTTGGTATCATCTCTCAAGATCAGAATAACAAATCCACGCGAGACATACGTATCTCGATCGGATTTTAAGAGCGTCGATAAAGTCAAGTTCTACCTCTCGGGTGAGCAAAATATTTAAATATAGTTAATCAATTGTATTGGTATAGATCATGTAATAAACTATATGACACTTACCTCCCAGGACTCGCGCGTAAGCTCAGCAGCAATTTCACCGGGTTTGCCCTCGGCGTCCTTGTCTTCTATACCGGCCTCTCCGGCCTCTTCTCGTGGTGTTAGCTCCGGTGACAGATCGGTGTCGGTATCCGAGAGTATGTAGCCCTTTTCTCTCCATAGCTCCTCGTCGAGCTCGCCATACAACGAGGGCACCCATGCGTGAATAAACCTGTATAGATCGTCCACCCTGTAAAATAAAATTTTTTTTCTTTTAGTTAAATGAAATTTTTTTTGTGATTAATTATATCAATGAAAGAAAATGAATATTTTGTATTTGTTTTGTTTATTTATTTATTTTTTTTCTTTATGTTTGAAAAAGCTGAGGAGATAGTTTGACATGTGGCGTGCATCGAGTGCGATTATCCAAGCATAAACAAGAACTAGCTTACGTAACGTGTACTGGAGAACAATGTTTGATAAATATATACGTATATCACCCGCCTTTTTTTTTTTATTTTTAACCGATATGATTACCTCGCTATCTTCTAGAACATTTTTCTTTTGAGATTAAAAAAATTGCAATTTTTTTTATTTTAACAATGTCAATCAAATCAGCTCGTAAATTATGAATAATCTATTGCTTACAGTGAAAATAATAGATATTAATTTAATTTCTTTTTATTAGCACTTGATAACCGTTAAATGATCATAATTTCATCATCTTATTATCATTAAATAATTGTACCTTCCTAAAAATAAGTCTATATTGTCCCAAGTAACTATACAACACAAAAAGCTCATTTGAAAAGGAAAAAAAATAGAAAAATTATCGCAATATGTACAGTATTTTCCAATAAACCAAGTTGAAAGAAAAAAAATCCCAAACAGGCGATAAAGAAAGTGCCTACATGCCATAACAAATGATAAAAACAGTCTTTTTCTTCGTTATCAGCAGAATAATTAGTCACGCTATAGTTTACCTATATACACATATCCAATATGTATATTCTTTCTTAATTCATGAAAATTTTACCTTTGCGCGACGAATACCGGCACGGCCTGTCTGGCAAAATCATTAACCGCCGGTGCAAAGCGTCCAACAAATTGCGCCACGCCACCAAATAGAAAGCTCATGATTATAATTAGGCCAAAAGCGCGGCGGTACTATATGCACACAAACACACACCAAACTTGCCGAAAGCAAACGTTTGGATCTATATAGATATTTTGTAGATTGTAAGAAGCAAAGGAGAGATTCTCTCTCTCGTGCGTCGGAGCTTGCAGATGACGCGCGTTTTATAAAACCTCTCCCTCTCGTCTCACGTGCACGGGTCACGCGCCCCAGAGTACACACAAATTTGCTCTCAATCTTTTACTCCCTTCTATTTCTCTTATGCTTCGCGTCAAACGAAGTATCTTTGTATATATAAGAGAAAGAAATAATGTTTGAATGCTTATAGCTTATATATTATTGACATAAATAAGCAATATAAGAAAGCAGAGAAACGGACACCGGCTTTAGATACCAACACGTCGCGATAGATACTGCGCGCTTCGTTTTTCCAGAGCGAAGCAAGGTAAGAGAGACGGAAAGACGAGAGGTGAGTATAGTAAGTCGAGTAGGAGAATATACATACAGGAGGAGGGGGATAGCAGTAGCGCAGTTGTGTAGGTGGAGCGAGGACTCGGACAATTTTGCACTGCGAGATATGTATGTATGTATGCGTGTGTGTGTCACGTGCGTGCAATCGGACGCTCGCTCTTTTCTGCGCGTCTATTATGTCTCTGTGGGATAAGAGGGGGATATGAGCTTTTAGCGGTATTTTTGAATTCAATTGCACGTGCGTGACAACGTGCTAGTTTGTGGAAAAAACTTGAAAGATTATTGTAAGTTGGAATATGAGGGTTTTGAATTGGTGGGAGAGGTGTAAATGAAATGTAGGGGAATGTATAGATGTAATTGCGATCAAGTGGTTTTGAGGTTTGCAAGATATAGCGCTGCGATTGCGTAATGACTGTTTAGGTTGATTATAAGTTTGGCGGAATATTTAAAATAACTTTTTTGGTGATAAATAAAGAAAAAAAAACTTGTTTAACCGGTGAGTTTGATGATTGATGCTTTTTTTCCTTTAAGTAAACGGTTTAATTAGGAGTAATTAAAGAAGCTTTTTTGCAAAGGCGATAATAGAAACTTGATGTTAATAGATGGAATTATTTAATGTGTTTTCATTTGCAAATCAGTGTACATATTGCTAGTACTTTTATCCTCAAAGTAAAAACATACATTTTCAGCTTCTGAGAAATATTTTGCAAGCCGAGGTTTTAAATAAAGATTTAATATCAATGTTAGCATTTGATTGACATTGTTATTGTTTGAACATCTTTCCAGATACCAGTACGGTAGTCGTTCAGTTTATTTGCTTAAGAAATGTGTATAGCTTTCAGCTTTAATTTTTTTTATTGCACGTCATCAAAATATTTTATAAATAACTTGTTTGTTCTTCTAACTTGGATATGAGCTCTGCTTTATTTGGCACTGATACAGATTTAACTATTTTTCTCATATCACATTAATAGAATAATCCGTATAATTAGGAAATAATAACTTTAAATAGATGTTATTCATTTTTCATTTGAAAAAATTTGTTGGATAACATTCTTAAAGTTTTATTGAGTTCAAATAGATTAGGTATCATTTCTTGTAAATGTTTTGATCGATCATTATGTAATAATTGAAACATTCGATTTTTAAAGAAATTATGCAGATACAAAGATATTTAATTCTTATAAACAATAATAGTAAACACAGTGTTAATATACAAGTTCCTTTTCTCGATACAGCATGTCATATTAAGTTATGTATTAGCATTGTAAGATTTCAATTACCTGTTACGTGGTATGCTGAACCAATACTCTGGTCTAATTTTCTTTTTGCCATAGCTCATTATGGGAGTTGACCAAGGGATCTTCTTATCCTTTGGCCTACCAGTTCGCAATCTTAGGTACAGTGGTGGATCTTCACAGGAACGTGCAGGCCTTGGTATAAGTTCTGTAGCGAGATAAAAATATGAGTTAATTAAAATTTTATCTATTTCAATGTTCTTAATTGTAATATCAATTAATACAACTTTCATTGTCGACATTTCATTCATTATATTAAAAGACATTTTTCTGTTGTTTTTTTCATTTTTAATTTTGCTTTTTTTTTATCTGATTACGTAAATCAAATTTAAATTAACATATTTTAGTGCACCAGAAAAATATCTTTTGACTTACAATAATATATTCAACATGAGGAGAACATAAAGGTATTACAAGCAATTTAATTCAATGTTAATTTGATGCACAATATGCTATATAATTCTACATTTTGTAATTTCACTATTTATTTCTATTAACAAACATTTTCAAGGTATACCGTATAAATAACTGCAGTATTCACAATTGAGCTATGGTAATAAAGCTTGTTTGAAATAAAATTTCAGCAAATTAATGAAATTAGTGATGTGTAAAGTCACGGTTGGATAGGCAAGTAATTTTCTATGTAAAATGTACAACGCAGGCAGAGAGCAGTTGATCAACAAACTGTTTTCTCTTTCAAATAATAAATAAATTCATAAATAAACAAAAATAAAACAATAACAAATCGACAAGCAAGATTCATTGCATTTTTGTAAATTAATAACTTTTTTGTTGAACTATTTATATATTGACTGTGTCGAGTGATGAATGAGGAGGAAAACATGACATATCGAGTGATACATTATGTGTGATACTGAGTGATACAATGTGAAAAACAAATTGATGACTTATGTTGCTGCTAAATGAAACTAAAAATAAAAGAGGGGCTACACATTGTTTCGATAACAGCCCGGCTACGTAATTGGCGAAAAAAATTGTTCAAATAATATATAATATCATAAAGAAAAGCTCATGTAAAAAACAAGCGTTTTATATATGCACAATATTATATATGACAAACTTAAAATTGTGAAAATGTTAATTACATTATGAACCTACCAAGACCTTCGATTTCGGGAAATTTGGGTGCTTGGACTAGAGGACCAACAAAAAAGCACACATGATATATTACACTCATTAAAGCGATATTAGTCCAATGATCATTGCGCATTATGAATTCGGCTGTGCTTGGAGAGAATCGAGATGTGAGACTTTTTTTTGTTTGTCAATTATATGCGTGAGTCAACGGGCCTATGCGATGAAAATGCGTCGATTTTTGATACTGACCAGCAGATTTCATAATGCTATATAATTATCATTTTGACGTAATCGTATATATCTTTATAAGCTTCAAAATTTATTGATGAAATTGGCGTATGCTCGTATATGACACCAGAAATGACGAATTCTGCTTTGAAATCAATGATCAAATTAATGTTACATGAAAAAAAAAAATATTTGAAAAATACATATCGTTGATTTATTTTTTTTTCTTTTTGCGAAATTGATTGATTTACGATGGTTTGACAATGGTCTGACTAAAAAAAAGTTATATACGGTACAATTTTTATACCAAAAAATTCAGCTAGATGCGAGCCAAAAAAAATTTTCTTCACAGCAAAAATATAACGCTCGCACAAAAAAACATAACATACAACTTTCCTTAAATCTCTCATTCTTTATGTTAACAAATTTTGCTTGTCTCTTGATTTTTAGCTTATTGCGTATGGATTACGAAAAAAAAAAATGCATCATAGTCACAAGAGAACTATATTATCACTAAACTATTCTATAATACTTACTGTCAAAGCTGACAAAGAGCTCGGGCATGTCTTCAACGGAGACCATACTGCGGTAATCCAATCGTGGTGGTGCAGTTGACGTTTTGCTGCCTCGGCTACTATCGACACTACTGCTACCCGACGAGGTAAGGGGCTGCTGTCTGATGAATGTGCCAACGGAAGAGCGTCTGGAAAAAATCAAATCTCAGCATATTTTTTTCTCTCTACTTAAACGCCTTCAACAACTGTCTTCAAATTTACGAGGACGACAGATTTTTTGCATAGTTTGAATTTTGCTTTTTTTTATTTATTTATTAATCTCGTAGGTTTGAAGACATAATACTATAAATTAGACAACATTTATCATTAAGGCCAAGGATTTTAAACATTCGATGCAAGGTAATTCTTAGTGTTAAACTATAAAATATATCTAAAAGTGTTTTTAACATAGCGTTACAAGCTTCTGATGATGTTCTGTTGATTTTCATGTTTGTTATTAAAGCGCAAGCAAGCTGTGATTATGATATTGTAGATTTTTTTTTCTTGTGAATGTTTATTTGATTATATGGCTAAATTCATACAATAAACTTTCACAAAAAGAACTTTTATAGAATCATTGTTGATGTAGTTTTTGTTTCACAAGATGTTTAAATATAAGATGTAGATTGTGAATGACTCTGGGGTTTCTTTAAACGTCAATTGTATTTTGTTTGGGTTGTTTCATTATAATATAGCTGTGAAATCACGAGCATCTAATTGTTGAAGGAACATTAAGACTCATTTGAAGACAGTTCTATATAAGTGAAAGTGGACGAAGACAATTGGTGAGTATTGTTGTGTCAAATTGTAAAAAAAAATTAAAAAAATGTTAGTTTTGTACAGCTTGAAGATATTTCATTTTGTTGCTACTAATAACGTTAACGCCGAGACAATTAAGTGATGCAACATCAATTGTACGATACATTTAGACTATTGGAGATAGCTACAATTATATATCAGTAGATTAAATCTGCGATAAAACGCTGCTTGGAAAAGTTTATTGAAAGCGATTAAAAGCCAATTAAAAAAGTCTTCGATATGAATTAGCTGTTTGATATTTTTAGTCATATTCAACTTAACAAATAATTAATCGTTTACAGTCTTACTTGAATATTGAGTAATTAAATTAACGTACATTTAACGATAATATTTAGTTCTTCTATAATAATTCAAGTAGCTTTTAATCTGCGTACAATAGATTAATTTGATCAAACATTTAACAAATAATCATTCAATCAACTAGTACAACACAGCTTTCAATGGTATTTTCCAAGTAGAGTGGCGTGTCCTTATCTTGTGTCTTTCTCGTGTGTCGCAGTGGGGTAAACAAGTAACTATCATACGTTACAGCCAAGTGGAGACAAGAGCACATATGGCCAGATATACAGTATAGGAGAAGAAATAGAGAATACACAGATAGATTTATATATATAGAGCGTGTTCGAAGGAAGAGAACAAAGATAAGAATATACAAAGGGAGGCGCGAAGAGAGAGACACGGAGTCCAGACTCACCCTATGAAACCAACCGGACCCGGTGAGAACACAGGATTGCTCGAGTCCTGCGATAGAGAAGAGGCGGTGAGCGGAGGTGTTCCTCCTGCTCGACCGCCACTCTCTTCACTCGGAGTCTTAGCGAACAGGCCGGAACTAAAGTCACTCACCAAGTTGATCGGCGAGCTTTAAATTTTATAACATGCGTACGCCCGTCACCAGACACCATTATTAGTTAGATATTATTGTTAGTCGATAAGGAAATGATGATTTTAATGATTAATGAGGAAATCACACGTTCAATGTGAATTTAACTGTATATCATTATTATTACTTTTTACAATTTTTACAAGAATTTATGCTCGTTGCTTTTAGATTATATTTTTACAATTTTTTTTTAATTATTATTAAGATTTTTTACAAAGCTGAGCTTTAAAATACTAGTTATTAAAAAAAGGCAAAAGCTGCTCCTAGGCATATGATTAGTGAGAGCTTATTTCGAATTTGTCTGCTTGACAAAGTCGAAAATCCTGATTTATTCATTGCTGCTTCAAATCTTTTAAATATAATGTACGTTAAATATTAAATTATATAAGCGAGTGAACGCGACTTACGTGATGCCATGCTCTATAAAATTAATAAGTTAGTATTGACTACAAATTAAGTGCAGCCAAAAAATGGAACTTTTAATTACTTTTTTTTTTTGTTCAACATAACTATTATTAAAATTGAAAAAATGTTACTTTTCAGCGAATAAGAATTTGTTAAAGATTTTGTAAAATAGAAATTAGTTTGGATGTTAGTTTAGAAAAAGGAAAGCTCACCTCGAGAAAACTTTACTGAACACGGAAGAATGATGACTATCGGCACTGTTGGGTAAGCTTGACATTTTGTCTGACGATGATGGGGGTTTGCTGTCTTCTTCTTTAGATTCACCAGTCAAACCCTCCATCCATGAGAGAGGATAAGAGAGTCGTTTCAACATCTGTAAATTTGTTTTCGATTAAGTACAAGGTAAAAAATAAAAAGACAAATTTTATAAATGACAAAAAAGAAGGAAATAGAGAGATAATAAACATCTTAAAGCCTACTTTATTTTTACGAGTCTCCTGTTTGTCTTCCTCCTTGTGTTCATCCTCCTTCTCCTGTTCCTCGTTGTTACTGTCCAGACTGAATGATACGGAGCTCGCCTTTTTCCTGCCATTTATTACAGCATCGGTTTCCAGCAAGTTCGTTGTGACATTCGTTGGGGCGATGGTTATCGGCGGCACCCAATCTGAGGACAAGACGATGTCAGCATCGGAGTAGACTTTTTTAGCTACTATCGGTTGGACTACAGGTAGTGGTGGATTGGGCTCACGAATGTCGATGCCCGAATCGTGACACGACTGTTTGACTAGAGAACCTTCCTCATCCTCGGGTATGGCGTTGGATTTTGAGGACTCGGCCTGCAAGCACAATTAATAGTGTCAATAATCAAACGTGATAAGCATTTTAAAACTTTAATTATTCTAATAATATGAGATAAAAAAAAAAAGAAAGTAATATAATTTACTTTATCTGAATTTAAAGAATCCTGCTGCTCGTCGTCAACGGAAAACGAGCATCTGTCTTTGCTAGGAACTGCCCAATGATGATCAAGCATCGAACGTCTACGTTCCTCCAATGTCCTTCCTGCTTGTCCTAATCCTGTATCCTCTTTGGCGTCATCCTTATCATCCTTATCTCCATCTTTGGTCGGTGGATCCTCCTGTTGTCAACAAATTTTTATTTTTTTCATTACTATTCAACTGCTGCTGCTGCTGATATTGCAAGCACGAATTTAACGAGCTGTCGTAAACAAACTTTTTCCAAGGCGCGAGCTTGCAGGCTTGCAAGCTCTCTTGGTACTTTAAATAAAGCGTAAAAGTAGCATTAAAGTAGCTAGTGCCTGTTTACGCTCTAGGCTTCTATAACGATATTATTTTGTGCGAAGAGTCGTAAAAGCGTAACGGTAAAAAAGGGAACTTTATACATGGCAATATTCCCAAATTGAACTTTTGTTTAGCTTAAGCTTATACGCGTTTTATACATAATACAAACTATACAGCCCGTATGCTTACGTAATAAAAAAAACAAAATTTCATATTCTCTGCGATTGAGTAAGCATATACTAAATTTTAGTAAAAGTAAGTAAGTAAGAAAGAAAGGAGAAACATACTGAAGAAAAGAATATACATACAGTCGAGTTATTGGGCGTAATAAGATCCTTATCGAAAGCTTTAGGAAAAGCATCACCATCGCGTTCTGCACTGCAAACACTAACACTATCATCAACCGCAAGCTCTGGAAAATTTTCATCTTTATTAGGCGAGCTTGATCTCTTTTCTTCACTTGTTCCAGCAGTTACAGCAGCAGCACTAGCTGGAGTTGGTGGCGTTGGTTTTTTCATGTAATATATTTCAGGCTTCTTATCCGGTTGTCCAACATCCGTATGACCAACGCGCATATGCGCAATATCGTAATAAATAGCTGCGTTAACGATAAATTCCATTGGGGCTATTACGCCGTAGGATTCGGGTCCGTGTTCGATTACCAAAGGATCCGATACATTTGGATCGAACATTACTGCATTTGGTGTTACCAGTAACACACCACCAACGACACCCTTTAACAAAAGTTAAATTAAATTAAATTCTGTTTTAAATTTTACTACTACTTTAGGTTGTAATTATATCACATAATATATCAACAGCAACTACTCACCTGGCCATCAGTAATATGTCGAACCGTAATTTTAAGAAATCTCTGTGCACCTTCCTCAGCAGCATGACCCATTGGTGCCCTAACTCGTTCCAAGTGTCCTGGTTTTGGTGACACTGGTCTCAGATTATCCAGCAGCTCTGTAAATTCAATATTTTCCATAATTATTTTTAATAAAAATACATAATAACAGAATACACGTAATATTATTATAATGCCAACGCGACAAAAAATATATCGGTAAGTAGGTATAGCTATATAATATATGTATGTACATACTAAACAGTCTTGTACAGAGCATCAGCGCTCTCTCTTTCACCGTCTGTACTAACATTACTAACTAATGTAATGATGATGATAATGATAATGATAATAACAGTAGTATAGGTGGTATGCGCAGTTAAACAACTCGCGATTTAACTATAAAGATAAAAGTGTAAGAACAGTAGCAGTATATATGATGAGTACGTCGTTGTCTTTGAGTTTATATTATTACTATATAGATATAGATATATATCTATACACTGCTATTACCTTTATCGGGAAAAGTTTTAGTTCTCTCTACTCGAACGACTCATCCAAGTTTAACCTATCCTCAAGGCCGAAACTAAAGAGAGAAAGAGAAGTGTCTACGACGACGTTGTCTATGTCACGTGTGTGACCTATAACCGCATATATACTATGGGTACCTATACCTACATAAGATAGAATCCTGAGAAACAACGTACGATATACACTTGTCAATATAGTATATAGTAAGGAGACGTTTGCCGATATTCTCTCTCTCTCTCTCTCTCTCTCTCTCTCTATCTATCTCTCTCTATCTTTCCCTATTATATACTTATTTCAACCGCACCGCATGTACTGCTTCTCAACTTGCGCATTTCTGAATTTGAAGCTTGAAGAGAACGTGACTATAATATTATATGTACGTGGAAAGTATGCAGTTGTCTCAGACATGTAGGGTGGTAACACAAACTGGAAAATTCACGAGAGAATACTACCATCATCATCATTATTCGCATCATCATTATTCGACTTATGCGTCTTTCGGATTCAGGAATCAATCAGGATATACGAGAACTTGCATGGCCTCAAGCGATAAAGTTGGATATAGCATCATAAAAGAAAGAGGAAGAAAAAATTCTCTTTTAATATATAGGTAGCGCGTTGCATATATATTCTAATGTACAATATATGAAAGTTCGCGCATGGCAACTGCATTATACTGGTACCGCGTGTCCGCGTATAAAATGTATATATGTAACTGCAGCGTATGTATATGTAAACGTATATAGAATGAAAGGTGTGACGACAACGCCTGTATGCATTTTATTTTCTCTACATATATGCACTTGAGGTGTACAGAGTTATATATAGATATACACTAAAGAAAGTGGGAAATCATACCGATCAGCTGATCATTTTCTCTGACGTCCTAAAGCATAGACCCTCTATTACTTTCCTTATAGGTTTGTACTACTCTTTCAAGTTTGCACGCGAGAGAGAAAAAGAATAAGAATTTAAATATCTTCTGTGGTTTGAAATCGATATGTGCATGAATGGCAACGGTTTAGTTTTACACGGATTACGTTGTTCTATATAGTCTCCCGTAGAGTGTTCTATTTCGAGTTATCGCTTTTACTTATTCTGTTTTAATATAGACTAAATTTTCCAGTTGTATAACCCATTTTTATATAAGTTATGCAATAATAAAAAAAAGATTAAGTTTTTGTTTTTAGAAATAAAAGCATACCTTTCTCTTCCTGTGGTAATTCATCCTGTCCTTCCTGATCCTGAGTTGTCTCAGAACCCGTGGATTCGGATTCTCCATCACCTTGTGCGGCCTTGCCCTTAGCTGGTACCCATAACTGTTGGCCTGGATAAATGAATGTGCTACCAAGTCGATTGAGCTTACTAAGCTCCGAAGGCGTTGTGTCGAAGCGAGCTGCAACCGACGTCAATGTGTCTCGATTGCCCACCTGCAAGCATTTAGACATATTTAAATGTTAGACATGTGCATTAGTATGTATAGGTACAGGTACATGTATGTTAATTTAGAGTTTATTTTTAGATATATATAGTCCACCCACTACCTTCTTTCTCTTACTACTACTTGTGCCGGATATTAGGATTCACGTCTGATCGAGCCGGAGATTGAATGTGCTTAATAGGAGAGGAAGGGAGGGGGTATTGGTTGTCTAGATAGGTTTAGTAGAAGGTAAGAGACATTGATTTGTGATGCTAGTGAGATAAAAAAGAGTATGTGGGTGTTGCTTGCTTGATTTCTATCCTGTCAAGTTTATGTTACCACTGAAGGAGTCCTTGTTGTCGATAATTGTGTAGTAAAAAGATATAGTTATTGAAAAAAGGTGAAAGAAAATTTTTAAAAAAGTAATGCTTTAGGAAATATTTGATGAAACATTCAGATAAAATGGAAATATGTATGCTTGAAAATGAAATTATAGAAATAGAGAAATGGGGAAAAAAAGGAATGCTTTCACATCAGGCATCGGACTGGAAAAACGCGTATCTAGTAGGACACATTCCAGTCCATTTTCATCGAGTTTGTTTCGCGTGCCAGACCGTACTTGAACTTTAAAAAGTACATAATTCGCAGGACAATTGAAAATCGATACTTAATATTGCAGTAACAATCGTACAAAGGAAAGTTTTGACTATTTGAACTATATATATAAAAAAAAGAGAAAGAGAGAGGTAATACCAAAGGAAATAGTTTTTCTTTTTATGCCAATTTTCCTTTTTGATGTCTATGTGTTATGTGTAGGTTGTTCTGAAACGATATACGTTTCTTTTTTTTTATTATTTTTGCAGTTGGTAACTTTTGAAACTATTTCAATTACTACATTTTATCCACTTGTTTTTATGTATGTATGTATGTATGAAGGTATTTTAATCATTGGTAAATTGGGAAAGAATTTTTTGAAAAAATTTAAAAAGGTAATGGAAAAGCATTTTTGAATAAATTAAAACGCGTAGATTTTCAAATTACTTGAAATTTCAGCATAAATTTTATCAAACGTTTTTGTTAAAATCTATGAGTGAATTAAATCATTTTTGCATTTATTTCACGAAGACGAGCAAATTAATCAACTCTTGAAATTTTTCGTTGAAAGGAAAATGAATTAAATATATTTTTAAGTCAAGTGTTATAAAACTTTAATTTTCAAGCAGCATTTAATAATGTAAAAATCGATTACAATTCAATTCATTAAATAATAAATAAATAAGCTATTAGCAAATACACTGCAATTTTAATTAAATTTTTGCTCCATCAGAAGTCGATAAAACGAGAGTATTGTCAAGGGAATTATCAGATTTAATGTTATCATCGATAAAAAAAAAGAAGAAAAAAAAAATTAAAAGAAATCAAGACGATAAGAATAGATATTTCTAGTGATGACTTTCAAGCATTATTATACTTCTGTCGTTCATAAGCGAGTTTATTTTTAATCTTTACTTATAAAACGTTTAATCACATTTCAAACTAATATCAACGATATTTCTTACACCTTTTACTTTACGTGTATTATATGAAAAGAAAGAGATCACTTTTAATTTCAATTCATATACAAGTCTGTCTATACTTATTCTCACTCTCTTCCTTCTTCTGCAACAAATCTTTCATTTTTTTCTGTGATTATTACAACCGTTGCGTTAAAAGTAATTCAATCAAGCTAAACGAAGCTCTCTGACACGCAAGCGTAAAATCTATCATTCTCAAGAAAAAGAAGAAAAAAAAAGAGAAAAGAAAAAGTCGAGCAATCGCATGACGTACGAGAAAGGAGGAAGGGGAGAGTTAGACAGACGAGGCAAGCTTTAATCTACAGGAAAAAGGGGAGGGAGAGCAAAAAAAAAAAAACGGTAGTAGACTTGCAAGAGAGGGAAAGGGAAGGCGTAATGTCGAGCTTCCTGTTCTAGATACCTTGTCCGCGGA
The DNA here is from genome assembly GCA_030522805.1 of Leptomastidea abnormis. Taxonomy (NCBI): domain Eukaryota; kingdom Metazoa; phylum Arthropoda; class Insecta; order Hymenoptera; family Encyrtidae; genus Leptomastidea; species Leptomastidea abnormis. The sequence goes on along the minus strand of JAPYZE010000226.1, from coordinate 3,890 downwards.
TAATGACGCTCTGGTGGGCCGCTTCCGAAGAACACGAACAAGGGTATAGAACGTAAGAGAAAAAAAGCTCTCCCTTGTGTAGCACACGCTCCCGTTATAGCGTATACGTTGACTAGAGAAAGAAAGAGGATAGAGAAAATCTCTCTTCGAGCAAAAGAGGAATCCGCCCTTTCGAAAAATTCCGAAAGCAAAAAAAAAAAAGAGAAGAGGAACTGTATATAGGGAGATAAGCGACGACAAAAACGGTAGTAGCTCTTTTTTTCTTTTTTTTTTTTTTGCTTGGTCCACTGTCCCTTTTATTTTCATCCACCTCTTTTAAAGAAAAGATATGCATTGTTTTCTGTCTCTTATGTCTTTCGTGATTCCATCCTACTTGCGTTTCGTAAGTCTGATATAAAGAGAGAGAGAGAGAGAGAGAGAGAGACGAATTATTGACAAAGTGAATATACGCACGAAGGGTGAAGCTCTTATTTTTTCTCGTCACGTGCCGGATTTTAACGGAGTATACCGGTAGAAGCCGGTTTTCCAAAGAATCCAAAAATTCTTTCATCTATGCTTTTGCTTTGAGTTGAGTTTACAAAAATTTGCTGGGAGAGAGGATAAAGAATGAAAAGAGGAACAGTCGATATTTTTTTTTTTTAGTTCATGCAAGGGAGTCTATTATTCTTTGAATTTTTTTACTCTTTTTTTTTTGATCGACAAAGGGATTTGTTTTTTAGGATTTTGTTTTCGATTTGATTTTTTTTTTACTGTAACGATATCTGATTTTAAATTGAAAGAGAATATACATATATATTGGTGGGTGTATAAATGTCACTTGTCTATATAGCTAAAGGATTGAAAAAATTTGTACGCAAAATTTAATTAAAGATTGACTTGCTTGTTACAAGTGTCGGTTTTTATTCTTTTTTTTTTTTTGAATGATTGGTATTTTAGATTAAATTCGATGTTGTTTGTTTCGAGATTTAATTAAAATGTTTACGATCTTTTGATTTACAGCTATGACCTTTACACGACTTATTTTTGTATCATATGTGTACATGTAAAAAAAATAGCAAGCAATGCAAAATTTGACTTAAGATTTATATGATGATTGGAAAAAAAAATAATCAAAAGACTTAGACTATTGTAGTCGAGTACAAATAAATTCAACAAATTAAGAAAAAAATAAATAAATTAAAATATTGTTTGAGGAAAAAATAAACCTTAACAACAGCTTAAGAAGACTAATCAATCAAGACACAAACTAGATCCAATATAGATGAGAATAGAAAAAAATAATAATAATAATACGACACATCCGCTTGTTTATATCATCAACCATTTTTTTTCCTTTATCGCAATACATATGTACATCGATCGTCGATTCTCGTGACAATTTCCGCGCATCGAGACTAGTAGCATCTATTTTTATTTTTTCTCCATTCGTATCGAGACTAGTAAGTTAATTGCCGAGATTAGAAAATGATTAATAATTCATCAAAATCGATTGCTACTAGTTTTTGCTTTTTATACAGAGAAAATAGAAAAAGCAAGAAAGAGAGAGAGAGAGAGAGAGAGAGAGAGAGAGAGAGAGAGAAGAGAAGATTGAAGTTCATTAGCGGTCAACGTCCAGTGTGTTACGTTTGTGTATTACGTAATCGGATTAGGCGAACGAGCGTCAATACGAAGAGACGACGACAACAACGAAAGAGAAAAAAGAGAGAGAGAAAAAAAATAACTTTGACGAAATATTGTGCGAGACCCGTCAATTTGGACTGCACGCGCTCAAGCACGTTGCGTTGCGTGACCTGATTTTTTGGGCATCGGGATTTAAACAGCCCTGGCGATTTTTTTTTTCTTTCTGTTTTGGATAAAAGGATATTTTATTGCTTTTTTTTCTATTGTTGTCTCTTAAATGATGCGCTATCGGAATAGAAAAGAAATATATTTTTTTTTCATTAAGGAAAAGTTATAAGTTATTTTTCTTTTGTTTTCGTTTTGTTTTATATATATTTCTTTTTTTTTTTTGCCTCGAAGGTTAAAATGAGAAACGAGTGAGTCGTAAGAGCTTTTCAACAATTTTACGTAGATTTTTTTTTTTTATTTTGCAAAAATATTATGTTGGAATACAATACGCCTAGAGCTTAAAGATTACGTATAGTTACTATGATTGTAAATGACAGAGAGTACTGTATTTATTTTTTTTTTTTATAAAAATTATCGTTTTACTTCATTGTCAAACACTTGAACAGTTTTTTTTTTATTTTTAACTTCATACTGTTACGCAGCGTAGCGAGAAAGTTAGTTGACCTACTTTTTGACTTGTTATGAAATAGAGGGAAGCTTAGCTGTAACAACATATCTTATTTTTTGAGTAGCCTTCTAAAAAAAAAATTATAACTTTTTTTTTTACTCAAAAACCAAAGCCACTGCCAATCAAAATAACATTGACTTTGGCACGTGATCTTGTGAATAATAGATATATCTCCTCATAAATTGATTTATTTTAAAGATAAAGAATTTAATATGATAATTTTTTTTTTTATTGCAAATTTATATACGCTTGGCAATCGACATTTCGTGTATATTAAAAATTTTATAATCCCAGATTTATATTTCACTCAGTCACCGATTTGATTGTTATTTAAATTTCTTTTGAAATCATACTTTTATTTTTTATTTTTTTTATTCTCACCTCGAAAGGTTTTTCATCGAGAATTCACAAAAGAGCTTTCATATATAGAAATAAGAACAAGCTATCGCGCGTATAGGTATATGTAGATATTATATTTGCAATTTTTCTTTATATTATTTTTATCAAATGCTTTTTTTCTCGTCTATAATACAAACGCTTATACCAAGACATACTTCTCGTAATAAATAGTGCGTTCTAATCTAAAATAAAAGTCTGTCAGCCTAACTATACAAAAGATTCAGACAAGTACAAAAAGCAAGAACAAACCTAGATCGTTTTGAAATACAGTAGTAGCAGTAGCAGCAGCTCAATTCTAACGAGCAGTTGGCTATAAGTACGAGGAAGTTGAACTGAGCCTAATCCCGGATTAGGAGCTGTTTACGAGATTTTCACCCAATGTATACCTGCATACACATGTGGAATAACTTGGGACGTGGCAAAGTGTTCCACTCGTATATTTAAGTCATTTAAAGAAATACTATAAGTTGACGTCTGACCAGGTTGAAAAAAGGGTGTCTGTTACTACTGAAACTTGCGTGCGCTGGCCGATTAACTGTGACGGAAGTTATCACGATATCCAAGTACTGGTATTTCCCTTAGGAAATGACGTAAGAGAAGACGAGATGAGGTTAAAGAAGTGAAGTTGGTTATTATTGCAATTGAGAGAGAGAGAGAGAGAGAGAGAGAAAGAGAAAAGTTTGCAAAAGAAGTTTGGAAAATTAGTTTTCCTTTTCTCGACTTTCTTTTTTATCTCTTTTTTTTTAATTTTTTTTTTTCCTTTTTTTGCTTGTTTTTACTAGAAATGTATTCGGTGGGTGAACCAGTATTCCAAATCGGTATTGGTGTATATGTATATATATATTCCTTTTTTTGATATCGCGTGCAATGCATTTTTAGTTGCTGAAAATATATGTGTAGCTTTAGCTTTCTATATATATATGCTCCAGCTACTGTTCGGCACGTAGTCTTTTGATTCTCGAGAGGGAATATCATATAATAATTTTTTTTTCTTCTTTTTTTTTTCGTTCAATCCTGTGTAGCATATGAGAGATGTGGGACAGCCTAGATTTTTCGAAGATTTTCACGAAACACATACCAGGTCAGTAGGGATATACACGTATATGAGTAATTCCACAAAAAAGGGGTAGTTATATGGTTCAAAAAAAAAAAATTTTCAATTTCGAGGTACGCTCCTGATTGAGGGCGCATTTTG
>JAPYZE010000225.1:0-52120 GCA_030522805.1 Leptomastidea abnormis | reverse complement strand
CAAAATCGTCCATAAGCGGCTGTATAAAAAATGATATAGGAAGTGCTATTTTTCGACTGGAGAGGGCGCGCTGAACGTTCACACACGGAGCGAATAGAGAAAAGTAATATTAAATTAATGAAGAATAATACTTTCGACGATTTCATAATAGAGACAATTAAATTACATCAAAAAGGCATACGGTTAGCAGAATGAAATATTTATTATTGATGCAACAAAATATTTAATTTGTATAATAATTATTATTAAATAATGATTATTGCAATTTCAGTATTGCGAATAATCTTGAAGAGACTTATACTTATACTTTTTTCTTTATGGTAGCTTTCACGGTAATTTTTATTAGCGTTTTGTGTACAACGGTAAGTTTCGGTAAAAAAGTAAATATTTAAAATAAATAATTCGGTAATATAAGAAAAAGTATAATTTTAGGTTGTCATACAAAGTAAAACCAATGGAAATCCTCTAAAATATTTCTGGACTGGATTAGGAATAATTCTTATACTATTTTATATAAGTTGGCCAAGTCAAAAACTTATCGCTCATACTGGAAATCTTTTGCAACATACGTAAGCATTTTAAATTTATAATAAATATAATTATAGTTATTATTAATTTTTTTTAATCTTATGTTATTTTTAATTAAATTACAATTGATGTTTCGTTAGATACACGAGTGACTGGTGCGCTCAGTCAATAAAATCACAAAAGTTATTAATATTAATAGCTTTACGATGTTCAAGGCCTTGTCAACTTACAGCTGGAAAATTTTGTGTTTTAAATTTTGAAAACTGTGCAAAGGTAAAATTTGATCAAGAAAAATATATTCGTTATTTTTAATAGTTTTATTAATAATTCTTTAATATTTAAGATCATCAAGACGTCTATATCATACATGACTGTACTAATATCACTAAGATAATATAGTAATGTATAAATGTAGTATATAATGTAGTTTAATGAAAATAAATATCTACAATTAAATATTGAGTTGAAAATTTAATCAATATTTTTTAATACAGATGTGTCTTGTAAAAAAAGACGTGTCTTATAAAATAAATATAATAGTAATATAATTAGTATAAAATAAATATAATAAATATAATATTTTTCTAAAATTTCAGCTTTATTGGACTAGTGAATTAAATCGTAGGAGGAATAACATAATTTTTAGAAAAACAAGTTGAATGTTTTAATAATGGTATTGCTTGCAATACTAATTCTTTCATGGTATTTTAAATTTCAATTATTTCTCAGTTAATTTTGGGATAAAATCGATTATAAGAGTTTTTGCCGTAAAATAATTCAATAAAAATAATTTAAGTGGAATTTTTTACATTATGCTTACAGCTTTTAAGTCCTTGATAAATGTATAGAATCTTTATTATCCTAGCTTAAAAATCATTTAAAAGTGAAGCCTTGACAACATTTTGAATTTAGTCAAGATAAATTATCATGGGAATAAAAGAAAAAGTAAGAAAAAGTGCAATTCCGCATAAGTAGTTATTAGATGCGCATGCGAAACGCACCAGATGGCTCTTCTTACTCAAATCGAAATAAGAAAATTGTCGCAGTAAGGCCACGTAGATACAAGTTTTAGAAGTAAATTGTGCTTCGTGGCCTCCACAAAAATAATCATCAAGTAGTATCATTCAATAATAACATTGGAAAAATGAAATTTTCATAAACTTATTGTTTTTTTATTGTAAGTGTAATTTTAAATGAACGATATTTAAGCTAAAAATGACGTAGATCTTTTCATATTCTTTTTCGAATCATCATCTTTCTTAAAAATTATAAAGTACAAAGAAATCTTTTATTTTTTAATAAAATAAATATTTATAAAAAAAATTGAAATCACGATTTGATTAGATATTGCATCAATTTTCTACTTCATATACGAACTAAAATAACAAGGTAATGATGCACCATTTAACTCTTTCTTTCTAAAGTTTCATGGATGTTATAAGGTCAGTACTTAGCGAAACTAGATGTCCTAAGCATGCAAATTACTTTGCGTTACATCTATCATTATAGTCATTATTCCTTGGAATAAAAGATAAAAGCCCAGACATAGGGATCGAACTTACGTACAATGTGTAAAAGAGTTTAGTTTCGGTTTTCCCGAGTAAGAGCTTCAAATATACAAGTACGGATATATTGTTTTACTTTTTTTTTCCAAAATGAACTTTTATGACAGTCGTTATTTTATAATTAATAAAATATGTATGATATTCTCGGGTCTTTGGCCATACGATTCATCTTTGAAAAAAAAATTAATTCAATTTTCATTGATTGTATTTATAATAATTGCATCATTGCCAAATGTACGTTATCTTTTGTAAAAATAAGCGTGTACTTTTTTTTTTTTCAATAGAAAACCAGTAAAATATTTTCATGTTTGTATGCATAAATTTTTTAAATTATCTTATACGGCTTTTATATAGTGTCAGGGCTTATATGTATGGTACCTACAGAACAACGTTGACCTAATGATGGAAAATGTATCTTTATTATTGTTTCATTGCACAGTTTTATTCAAATTGTTAAGTACAATTTGGTCGCAAAAAAATGTAAGTAAAACATTTGTTTAATTAAGTTTTAAGTTGATTAAATATATTTTTATAATTTAATTAATTTTTAGTTAAAAATCCTTTTTGATAGCATATCAAAAAATTGGAAATCAGAGATGCAAAAAGAAGACATGGATATACTTATATGGCATTCTGAAAAAGGAAGATCATTGACTATATATTATATAAGTATGTGCTACAATTAATTATTTGTATTAATTCACAATATTAATTTTTTTTTTTTTTGGTTGAACGATGTTATATTTTTTATATATTTTACAAACGATTCTAGTGTACTTAGTCCTAGCAAGTATTGTCGACTTTACACGAGCACTAATTCCTCAAACATTAGACATTATAAAGCCATTAAATGAATCTCGACCAATTGACTTTCCGTATGCTGTAGGAGAATATTTTATAGACCCAAAACAACATTATACCAAAATTTATTTATTTCAATTGATTTATACTTTTTGGGCAGTTTTTATAATGATGTCTGTTGATACAACTTATATATCATGCGCAACACAGTGTCTTGGATTATTTAAAATAGTCAAGTATGTAAATTTTGCATCAATGATATTTATAATTAAATTTAAAAAAAAATAATAATTACTTATACTGCTATTTTAATTTATTATTAAATAATTATAGATACCGATTAAACAAAAGCGTAAAAAATAATGATGACAAGTTTATAATTGAGACAATAAAACTACATCAAGAGGGTATATGGTTAGTACATAATATAAAAATAAATATTAATAAATGAAACAGTTAATCGATTTAATGTTTCAGTATTGCAAATAATCTTGAAGTAACTTATGCTTATACTTTTATGGGTATCACAGCCTTCACCGTTTTTTTTTTCATCATGGCTTGTACTACAGTAAGTATATTATTCTTAAAATTATTGTTTAAAAAATATATAAAATTTTAAAGCTTATTTAAATTAATATTGAAGTCTAAGGTAACATTCATTAAAGTAATTGCCAGATATTTAAACTGCAAATTTATAAAATTTATTAAAAAAAAAAAAAACATTCATTGTAAACTTTTGAGTATACGACTTTTCAGTTAAGATCAAATCATAAGAGTATAGAAAAAATATAATTTTAGATTCTTTCACAAAGCAACATCGTTGAGAACATTATAAAATATACTAGTGTTAGTATAGGATTAATAATTTATCTCTTTTACATAAGTTGGCCAAGTCAAAGACTTTCTGATTACAGCGGAAATCTTTTGCAAGATACGTAAGCATTTCAAGTTAATAATAAATATAATTTACGTAATTGTTTAAAAAAAATATTTTTTAAGTTTCTTTTATTTTTATAATTATATTTTATATCATATTTAATTTAATCACAATTAATGTTTTGTTAGATACACAAGTGACTGGTCTGATAAGTCAATAAAATCACAAAAGTTATTAGTATTAATAGCTTTACGATGTTCACAGCCATGTAAACTTACAATTGGACATTTTTGCGTTTTGAATTTTGAAAACTGTGCAAAGGTAAGATTTTATTAAGAAAAACAAATAAATTATTTACTGTAGTTTTATTAATTGCGATTTAAATATTTAAGATTATCAAGACGTCCATGTCGTATATGACTGTACTAATATCACTAAAGTAATTCATAGTAATGATTAAAAATAGTAAAAAAAGTAGAAAATTATGTAGATTAATAAAAATAAATATTTGCAATCATCAAAAATTTATTTCAATATTTTATCAATTTTGCACCATTGATATTTTTTTAAGCAAAAAGGTTGATTTTTATAATAATCTTAATAAGAATATTTTAATAAATGAAAAATTAAATAAACGTTTCTTCTAAAAACCCAAATTTTATTTCATTACTTCTAACAATACTATAAATAAAGGAAAAGCATATTATGAGAGGCGTTATTTTAAAATGTCTCTCTATCACATAATATCACATTTCACGGGGGCGTCGATCTCACACACAAAAAAAAAAAATCTAATCCATCTGCTGTCCGTCTCTTTATTCATCGTTGTAACAGTAAGTTACTGACATAGTTTGAAAATTCAATTGACATAAATTTTAAGAAAAAAAAAAACTTAATAAGTCGATAAGAACAAAGACATGCTGCTGATCATCTTGAGTTTTATCAGCATCTTGGCATCGATTCACGCTGATCTACAATGTAACATCATTGGAACTAAATTGCCTTCGCTGAGACTCAAAAGGCACTTGTTTTGTGAATACGACACTTCAGTAAGACCAGTTCTTAATAAAAATGCAGCCGTTAATGTTAGCATTACTCTTACGCCAAAATTCATGGATTTTGTAAGTTATTATTATTATTTTTTTTTCCAAATTTTTAGCATAAAATAATGTTAATGGTTATTAATTTTTTGGTAGACTGATCGTACCAGTACATTTATTTTACATTCCTGGGTTTTTATTGTGAGTATATAATAAATATATTTTATTTATTGTGAATTGTAAAATATTTAATATTAATATTATTTAAAAGGTTTGGAAAGACGAGCTTTTGACATGGAAACCAGAAGATTTTGATAATGTTGATCGATTGTACGTGAAAAGCGATGATATTTGGGCTCCAGATTTCTCAGTTTATAATTCGTGAGTTATTTATTTATAAGTTTTAAAAATAATATATATTCCTTCTGGTAAAATAATAACTTTTAAAAAATACTATAATTTTAGTGGAGATATGGAGCTGACACAAAAAGGCGTTCCAAATACCATTTGTCAAATAGAACATACCGGCGCTATCAGATGTGTACCTTCGATTAAATACAGCGCACAATGTGATACTGATTATACCTATTGGCCATACGATTCGCAAAAATGTAGTATTCGTATGGGCTCATGGACACATACGGGGGAAGAAATAAATTTTGATTTTTTAAAAAAACCAGTACGTTAATTAAAATTAATTATATTTTTTTTTTCTAAAGATTTAAAATAATTAACATCTATATAAATTTTCAGTTAAATATGGAAGATTTTATACCAAATAAACAATGGCTAGTTACGAATTATACAACAAGAAAACACAATCCAAAATTTAATTGCTGTCCAAACGATACATTTCCTACGTTAATCGTACAATTTGAATTACAAAGACATTCACCATTGATACACGCGGCGTTTATCACTCCAGCTGTTGGTAAATTATTATTTATTTATTTATTAATTTTTTTCTTAAAAATATAACATTCTATATTTATACATTTATTATGAAATATTTATTCAACAGTTTTATTAGTATTAACATTAACTGTATTGTGGCTCGATTCAAGATCTATTGAAAGAATATCATTAGCGGGTATTAATTTTATTTGTCACATACTTTGCTTCTATAATCTTCATTGGATGATTCCACATAACGGAACTCAACCAGCTCACATATGTAAGTCTTAAGTAAATGAAAATTATTTAATTTTTTGTGGAAAATCTTTAATATCAATATTATCAAAAATATCAATATTTTTGTATTTCCTTAGTACTGTTCTACCGAGATTCACTGGTACTTGCAACAATCGCGATGATCATAACTGCTTTGCTACGCAAGCTCCAAGCCATGCGAGTAAGTGCACCAGGCTGGATCGTCTCAACTGTATCTCTGGTAGCTAATAATCGAGCTGGTCGCTTTTTACTACTCGACAATGTAGAAACTAAGCCATGTGACCTTACCGAACGTGATCCTGAAGATCTTAATGAATCGAATGGTCCGGAAACTGGTAAAATACGATGTGGTGATTCTTGGAGGAAATTTGCTGTTATTGTTGAGTGGTTGAGCTTTTTTGGTACTGCTTTTGCTTATTTGTTGCTTGTGGTTATGCTTGTGCCTATGTCTGGTAAACGTTTGAGTGGTAATGCTTTTGCGTGAATATTATAGTTTTATTTGGGGCAATTAAATTATATATATTGGATTTTTTATAAATGTCATTTTTGATTGATTTTTTTTTCAATTGATGTGTGCAAAGTTTTATTGAATAGTAGGTTTTTGAAAATTAATTCATTGTAATTAAAAATAAGAGGGTTCAATAATAGTTTTTTTAAATGCATTATTTTATTGTAATTTTTTTTTACACAATCAACTGTATTTATAATTTTGAATAAAAAATCTTTATTTTTGATTAAGTCAGACTAATTATTTCGTAGGTATTTATATTTCAAAATTTAATTTATAAACATTATTTATGCTAAAATTGAATATCTATGTTGATAAGTTATTTCTAAATAATTAAGCTCAATTAATAAAATAAAAAATTAGCTGTAATTATCTATTATTGATAAGGACAAATGATTTAGTGGGCGGTGATGATCCACTGTTATACCAAATAGGTAGTTTCATATTTCACGGGGCGTATCTATCCATTTACGGTGTCTATATACTTGATTTCTTTTAGAAATTAGTCGACTACATTGGCCGTCCGCGATTTTGTTAAAAATTTATTAAAAAAAATGTCTAATCGTATCTATATAATTACCTTTTTAATTAGTTTAAAATTAACCGAATTTTTTATTGAATCCAAGACAACTGTTAATTTGTGCAAAGATATTACAAGTCACTCAAAAGAACTTCAACTTAAAACACATTTATTTTGTGATTATGATCCTGATGTACGTCCACAAACTGATAAAAAGAAAAAAATTGAAATTGGAATGACGGTTATGCCGAAAATGATTGAATTTGTGAGTATTATTTTTAAGAAAAACTTTTAGGTTTTACTTTTTTATTAAAAAAACTTTTGCGTGTTTAAATTTTTTTTTGTTAGGATGACTTGACTAATGTTATCAGCGTACATTCATGGACGGCAATGGTATGTAAAATAAATTTTATTTAGTTAGTTATTGGAATGAGAAATTTTTTTATATTCTATTAAAAATATTTTTAGAATTGGACAGATCCTTTCTTATCATGGGATCCAGCAAAATACGGAAGTTTAGATTTATTGCACGTTAAAAGTGACAATCTTTGGTTGCCAGATGTTAAAGTTCATAATTCGTAAGTTATTTAAAATTTTTTTTCTCTCTCATTAACAAATTTAAAAAAAAATATTCAATTTTCAGTGGTAATGCAGATGACAGTCAAGATTTTCCAGACACAGATTGTAATCTTTTTCATGATGGATCAATAATTTGTGTACCTGCAATTAAATATACAGCTTATTGCGACTCCGACTATACCAATTATCCTTATGACGTTCAAAATTGTTCTCTTGAATTAACTTCATGGTCTTACAGTACTGAGGATGTTGTATTTCATTTTCCTCATGGTGTACGTATTATTTAATATTAACTTTATTAAATAATATTCTCATTTAATTTATTTAAATATTTTTTAATAAAACAAATACCTATAGGTAATTATGACTGATTACATACCAAATCAAGAATGGAAAATTATAGAAAGTTCAAGTAGTTCAATGTCAAAAGAATTTAAAATTGATGAAAATTACGAATCGAATATTTTTACGATTCAGTTTGTTCTACAGAGACGAGCTGCAGGAATGCACGTCGTTTATATTGCTCCAGCAATAGGTATTTTTTATTTTTTATTTATTTTTTTTATGAAGTAATCTACATTAAATTAAAATTTTTTTTTTCAAGTATTAATGGTATTAACACTATCTGTATTGTGGCTGGATTGTCAATCGTCAGAACGAATGATCGTAGCTAGTATTAGCTTTATTTGTCACATACTTTGTATACATAATCTCTTTTTCGTTATACCTTTTAATGGTGGATCATCTCCAAAATTATGTGAGTGTTAATTATAACTTGAAATTATTTTAAAAAATAAAAATAAAAAATTTTTTTTTCATGATTTTTTTCAGTACGCTTTTATGAAACCTCATTTTTACTAATGGCTTTGAGTCTTGTATTAACGGTATTACTACGCGAATTGCGCTCAATAAAAACAAGCGCACCAGGCTGGCTAAATTCTGGTACGTCATTGGTACTACGTAGCAGACCTGGCCAGTTGCTATTGTTGAGTATCCTGGATCCAAAAGCATCTGCTTTTCTTGAATCTGCAGCTGATGATAACGATGATCTCGTTCAGGCTAATAAACCTGGTGATTCAACTTGGGCTTATGTTACTTTATTACTTGGATGGTTGGCGTTTGTTTCGACTTTTTTCGTTTATGCTATTATGTTTGCAATTGTTTTGCCAACGTCTTATAGCGTGACTGATGATAATCTTTAGATATTTTTTTTACAGGATAATTTTTATGTGATTTTCTGTGAATAAAAATATTGATTTTTTATTTTGATTTATTTGTATTTTTTGTTTCTATTAAGTGATTAATGAAATTGATCAATATAATTTTTTTTAAAAACAAAATGTAATTTTTTTGTAAAGATTGAAGTATTTATCGAGTCAAGAAATAAAAAGCAGACTAAGAATATTTATTTTATTATCCTTGATCCTTGATAGTCACCAATTTCCATTGTTTTATTATCTTTCTTTTGTAAATTTAAGTATACAAAGTTTTTATGAAAAAATATAAATAAGGTATTTTATATCATACATATTTAATAGTTAAATAAATAAAATTAAACAGTAACAGTTCTACTTTTTTTTATTTTTAATCAAAATCCTAACTCATGTTTTAAATTTTTTGATATTCATTGCAAATAAATATTATTTTATTTTTAAAATTAATTATTCTCTTCTTTAACTCTAAAAAATATGATTTTTTTTCAATATTTGATTTTTAATTATATTTTAATGTCTGAGCCCCCAACAGCGTTTTCTCAATTAATAATTTAATAGCCAAAAGCATTTCCATATTAAAAACAATTCACTATTAATTTAAAAAAAAGATTCTATTTCAATACTTTAAAAGCATCTAAATAATATAAAAATCTTTAAAAAAATATTTAAACTTTCGCGCGCAAACGATGACGATTATCGAACTCTCGTTGCACATTTTCAACTTCAAGCAGTAGACGACGCGCATCAGCCTTCAGAGTCCGCGGCGCATGTGGCCCGTACTCTTGCGCTCCTTTCTGTTTCCCAGCCTCGAATATGGCGGTCGGTAAAAACAAGGGTCTGTCCAAAGGAGGCAAGAAGGGTGTCAAGAAGAAGATGTAAGTCGCCCATACAATATCCAACACAATTTTGGAACCTTAATTATTCTTAATTTATCGTAATCGAGTACTAAACTTGACCGATCACTCGGATTACCGCGGATCAAAAATCACCTCCTAGCGAGCCTTGCTTGCTACTTTACAGCGCGTCTGAGTGTTTGGAGTTATCTAGTTTATGTGTTTAATTTTTTTTTTTTTTATACTAACCGGCACTTGACCTTGTTTTATTTGTTTTGTCTTGGTGGTTCGGATCACCTGGGATGCTGATTATTAAAGTGCCTGGTGAACATAACCTATATATTATCAACAGTTCATGCTCCAGAATTTTTGTTATGCACCGCAGGTTGACACGAGAAAACGGCTTTTGGTTTTCTTGTCACTCTATACTTGCGAAGATTAAAGTGCACTCACTTACCACATTGCTTCTGTTGCTATTGCAAGCAGTGATATTTCGAGTTTGCAACAGTTTAATGTTGTTATCAATAAGTGGTTTTTAAATGGATTAAAGTATTTTGATTAGTTATTGTGTTACTACAGTTTTATTTTAAAATTGTACAAAATATACTTTGTTTATAATTTTGATTAAATGTTTTCTATGTATTGCAGTGTTGATCCGTTCACACGTAAGGATTGGTATGATGTTAAAGCACCATCGGTGTTCTCTGTACGTCAAGTTGGTAAAACCTTGGTCAACAGGACTCAAGGAACAAGTGAGTTTAATTTTCTAATTTATGATTTAAGATATTGGCTATTAAGTTTTTAATTTTAAAAAATAAGTACTATGCAACTCCAGCTCCATATTAGTATTTTTTTGTAGCTTTTGTGGCGTTTACTAGTTGCAAAATTAATTTTAGTTTTTAACAACTGTCATTTAATATTTGTTGTTTTATGATAAGTTAAAAATTAAGACAAATTATTGCCAATTATTTTAATTGTCTTAACTCTACTTTACAATATGATTAATGTTTTTTAAATTTATTTATTGAAAAGAAACATTTTTTAAACTTTAAATTTAATCAAAATTTGTAATACTTATTTATAATTTTAAGTTCATTTAATACATTATTGATTTTATTTTATTTATTTTACAGAAATCGCATCAGAAGGTTTGAAACACCGTGTTTTTGAAGTTTCTCTTGCTGATCTTCAAAATGATAATGATGCCGAAAGATCTTTCCGTAAGTTCAGACTCATTGCTGAAGATGTTCAAGGCCTTAATGTTCTTACCAACTTCCACGGTATGGACTTGACCACTGACAAATTGAGGTCCATGGTCAAAAAATGGCAAACATTGATCGAGGCTGTTGTTGATGTCAAAACCACAGATGGTTACAGTTTAAGAGTATTCTGCATTGGTTTTACCAGCAAAGATCAACAGAGTACTCGTAAAACTTGCTACGCTCAACACTCACAGGTTAGTTAATATGTTAATTAAAATATTCAAGTATAATAAATTATTAGTTTTATGAATGTTAATGATTTAGTGATATTTATAAACTTATATCATAAATAAAATATATATAAGATCTTAAATTTACCTTCATAATGCTCAATTTAGATTTAATTTTTTAAAATTTTAAATAAAAAATCAATTTATTTTATAGGTGCGAAGCATCCGCAGGAAGATGGTTGAAATCATCACTGAAGATGTTAGCAAAAGTGATTTGAAGGGCATTGTTAGCAAGCTGTTACCTGACGCCATCGCTAAAGATATCGAAAAGGCGTGCCAGGGTATTTACCCTCTTCATGATGTTTATATTCGTAAGGTGTGTATTTTTTCTTCAAAGCAATAATAAAAAAAAAAAATTTTAAAAAAATTTTTAAACAATAATTTTTTATTAATTTTTGTAATCTTATTACAGGTAAAAGTATTGAAAAAGCCGCGCTTCGAATTAAGCAAACTTCTCGAATTGCACGGTGACGGAGGTAGCAGTAAGGGAGCTGAGGGAGGCGAAACGGGATCAAAAGTAGAAAGACCCGAAGGCTACGAGCCTCCGGTACAAGAATCCGTGTAAGCAGATGAAAATTTATACGAAATAAAAAAAAAATAAAAAAAACCATACCTTTGGTGAACAAAAAAAATGCAAGTTAGTCTTAAATTTACTTTATTCCATCCATTTTTTTTATACAATTTTATTTTTTTTAACATTACAATATGAAAAATAAAGTAATATACAAAGATATCATTTTGAAAGAAAAGTTAGAAAAAAAGAGAGAGTAAAAGTTTAGAAAAATTGAAGCTCATAAGAGACTTAACATTTTAAACATTAATTAATAAACAAAAATCTGAGGTATCAATGTCAGTTATATACATGTACATAACACAACTGAATTAGCGGCGAGGTATTCTATTGACATTTTATTGCAGTCAAGATTACCCTGAAACGCCCTACTTGGTCATTTGGTAAATTTACAATACGAAATTACTAAATAATAATAAAAAAAATAATTATAATTACAGTAATAGTAAAGGTACAATAAGGCACACGATTAATGTTTTAATGCCCGATCGAGAATTTTCCAGCTACCAACAATCAACGCTTTGAAACTGTCGCTCCAGCAGGCCAGCATGTATATCATAAGCACGAAAAACAAAATTTTCGTAATCACATCAACCCACCACATACTAAAAAAAAGAAATAAATTGATTAATAATTTAATTAAAATTAATTATCTTTTATAAACAGTATAATAAATCTTACACTCTCATATGACGTCGAGCACTAGGTAACGTTTCCGGAGGCTCGTTCAAAATAAATATTCTTGCTGCACGTATGCAACTTTCAAAGTACTCGTCCAATACCATATCATCGCCATGTAATTGATAACGGACTTTTTCCTTCTCGTTCATCAAAGCCCTGACCTCTGCTATGTTTGAGTTTTCAAAGTCCCACTGATTATTTGCATAGTACTCAAATACTTCGAATCCTTTTTGAATACGACGATGAACTCGACACATTCTAGAAATTAAATAGAGATTATTAATACTTTATTATTACATTTATATATAATTTTCTTTAACATCAATTCTTACATAGGTTTGACTCCAGCGAGGAATAAAAGAGCATCGATTAAATAAGCCGGTATCATGTGGAATAAAAGTACGCAGATATTGTGCATCAGCCGAGTTTTTTTCATACTACCACCTGGATACCAAACCACTCCGTTAAGTGGTACCTTCTCCGTAACGCGTCTGCCAATATCGATGATCTCAGCCCACGAGACCTAGATACAATAAAAAGGAAATCATTATTTACAAAATAATTAATTTAAAACTTGATTAATATTATTTGAATACCTTAAATTCGCTACTGCTGGTAAGATTGTAGACACGTTTTTCGCGATCGCCGCGACCAATGTAATTCCAAGTGACGGCAAAAATGGCATTGACGGCTATGTCGACCGGTACGTAATCCGCGTAGCCGCTTTCATTACAGTACATAGTACGGATGACACCTTTACCAGCACCGATTAATAAACCTGTGGGACCGTTTATATTATCTGTCCAGCCTGGCACTGGTTCTTTCCATATTGGTATTACGATGCTTGGCCTAAAATTTTAAAGTGTAAATTAATAAAAGAAAAAAATTAACTAGAGTCGATAATTTTTAAAATATACTATAAGTAATTTACCGGAGTATAATTGCTGGTACTTCTGACATGACTTCCTCGACAAGGCCCTCGGAAAGGGCTTTTGTGAAGGCATAAGTGTTTGGAAGATCGCCGAGTATTTTATCAGTCATTGCTTCTACTACGTCGTCTTCCATCCATTCGACGCATTTGATGATTTTGTGAGGATCTGCTGGTGGTGGATATGGTTTTTCTCCCAAGACCTGTGAGATAATTTAATTCGAGTTATTTAATTTTAAATTGACGAAAAGGAATTTTGCATTGATAAAATTACAGTAATGTAATAAAAAAAAAAATTACCTTTTCTTCGAGATGGCAGTACGCCGTGCTTATGTGTGCAAAGAGATCGAGTTTTTTCATTTCTTTCGCCAATTCTAACATCTGTTTCGTGCCTCGTGTATTTAAAATGACTGCTCGTTTTAATAATTCGTCAAATCTATGAAAAATTAAATGTTATCATATTAAAATCTTTTACAAATTTATCATTTTCTAATGTATATTAAATAGTTCAAGAAAATTTATATTCTTATAAAAATTACTTAAATTATTACAAAAAAATGTTCAACTATGTAATCCAAATTATATACAAAATCATCTAATGAAATAATTATTATCAAAGTAAATGCAAGAAATTGTTTTCAAAAGTTTTCTGTTAATAACATTAAGGTCATTCCAGCTTTTAAATACTACATGTAAAGGATTATTACAAAATTTTGATAAAATCTAATTTGCACAAAAGCGATAAACTATTATTAAAAACTTTAAAGCCTATTAAATAAAAAAAAAAAACATTAAATTTTCTGATTAACATAAAAACTACCTTGCTTATAATAAATCCTACAATTATTCAATGTCTTACCTTACCCAAATAAAAATAATAATAAAACTAAATTGATAAAATCTTGAAGAATCAAATCAATTAGATTAACAAACCTGACCGTAGCCGCTCCATGGTAAACAATACTTATTCTCTCGCAGAGTAATTTCCTGTCTTCGGCTGATATACCAAGTCCGGGGAGCGATACGTCACCGCTTATCACCACAACCTGATCCCTCAGTGCTTTCTCACCTCTCAATTCTTTAACTGTGTCGTACAACTGAAACGTAAGTTTAGAAATAGTTAATATTTTTTTTTTTTAATTAACTGCTTTTTGATGAGATATTCTTAGAAAAGTAATTAAATTTGGATATGTAAAGAAAATTATGGGTTAAATTGAATGTATAATAAGCTAAATTTAAGAGTAAATTTGAATTTTAATTATTTAAACTCGCTAAATGTTTATGTTCTTTTAATTATAGTTAGCTTAAACCAAGAACTGGAAGTTACCCTATAAAAACATTATTACCTGTTTATAATCATTTTTTAACGTGTACATTCTAAAAATTTATTACACCCGATTTTATATAAAAATAAAATGACAACAGAAACCTTAAATATAATTAATCTTTTAATGATTCTTGAAGAATTATTTTAATTTTTAATTTGCTATATTTAGAATTAGAAAATAAAAGGATTTTCCAGAAAAAAAAACTTGCAAAAGCATTTGAAAAACCATATATTTCTTAATTAACGCACACCTGCTAATTGCACATTGCCTTAAAAAATGTTAAAGCGCATTGAAGACATAATATTTGTTTTATATTGATTGGCTAATTGTAATTTGCTGACTTAACATTGTGCTAATATTCTAGTGAATCAAAACATTCTTAAGGACACTTGATAATTTTTTTTTTTTTAATTATATTCTATGCAAATGAATCAACATTTTTTTTTAAAATATGTGCTAATATGTAAAAATAATTATAAAATGTCATTTCTGCAAATTATACTATTTAAGTACAAGTAAAACAATCTTTTTTTCTGAATGGTAGTCATTGACCTGCAAAATGATAAACTAATTCGATTGAACAATATTTTGTGAATTTATTGTTCTCATAAATCATTAACAATTTGATGTTCTTAATTTATTCAAAGTAATTTTTTTTCCATGTTATAACAAAAACAAAAATTACCAATAAACAATAAAAAAATCTTCCTCTATAAGCTAGCAAAAACTAAAATTGCATAAAAAATCAATTGAATTGTAAAACAAACTACCGTCTAACCATCCAAACAAAAAAATTTTTCGGTATCTCAAACATCAAAACAAAAAGTTATAAGTACCCATCTCTATCCATCCCAATTCGGTAATAAATCGCTACCTAACACCACAGAAGGCCAGAATGAATGCGTTTGTTCCAAAATCGTTACCAAACGGCAACAACGCAACGAAAAAAAAAGCTCTGGCTCTCAGAGCGTAAACCTCCACGTATAACACACATGTCTCTCCTCTAGAGCTCGCGATTTATACTTTCTCTCTCTCTCTTTATACGCATAGCGAGGCCGAGGTAAACAGCTATAAGAAATCCGCGCTCGGCTTCCGCGTGCAACAGGTGATATATATATATATATAAGTATGTCTGCAAGTGGGTCAACCAGTGCTCTCTATACTACTCGTCTCGGCCCTATGTCTGTCATACTTACATTTCCCCCTTCTACCTTTTTTTTTTTTATTCTCTGGCGAACTCTGACGACCTTCGATAAGTCTGGTTTTAAATTTCGGTTTTTTTTTTTTGGTGTCATAATTATTGTTTAAATTAATTACACTTTTTTACAGTTTCTTTTTTTTTTATTACGTATAAATGAGCGTGAGTAAAAAAATATTTTTTTCATTGATGAGACTTTAATGCATGTACTCTGGTATTATGGTAACTGTAGGCATGTATGAATGAACGTTTATTATAATTAGTGTTAAAACAGCGGTTGATAAAATTTTCTTGCTTCCTCGAAGAGGAATTTTTATTTTGCGATGTAAATGGTGTTGCGAACGATTGAAAAGTGATCAACTATTGATAGTGTTATCGTAAAGCTTGCAAATTTTTAGTTTGTAAGAAAGAGTAGTTTGTTTAAGAATTTCATTTAATTAATTAACAAATTATTAAAAATTAAAAAAAAAAACGAAAATTATAAAATAAGTTATACTGGTTAAATAACAGGTTAAAATGACCTAATTTTAAAGAGATTTTTTTTTAAACTTGCAATTGCGATATATATGTATAGATAAATATTTGTTCGTTTGAGTTCTTAAACTTGTTACTTCACATTTTGGCACATTATGTAACGCGTATATACGAGAAATTATAATGTGTTTAAAAGAAAAAAAACAACCCACTGTTTGTCTCATTGAATCATGAATCAGTAATGAATTATTGCACGTGTATATACGCGTACGTACATATAAAATGGTATTTATAACAAAATTATTTCCTTTTTGACCTAATTTCAACATACAAATGTTATAAAATTACGTAATTAATTTTACAGAAAAAAAAAATTGTACCCTAAATTTTGGAAAATCAAAACAATTAAATCAATAATCGATTATTAAAAAAAAATCACATTCATATCCGTTAAAAAAAAAAAACATAAACACGTCATCGAAGAACAAAGATAAAGAAAAGTATATGAAAAGTCGGTCAAACCAGTCAATGTGCGTTAAGTTTTCTGTAGAAACATTTTTTTCGTATACCTATATATCTATATTCCAATCAAATCACATAATCGCGAATATTACCTCATGTAATGCAATGAAAACATAATAGGTATATATATATCCGCGAATAAAAAAAAAAAAAACTCTTTCGCACCGCAAACCTACCATCCAGTCATTCACGTGTTTCTAAGCAAGTTTAGCAGCTGCGTGAGCCTGGAGACTTCAATGCTCGCTTGGCAGTAAAGTATATCTACTCTACTATACGCGTGAGCGCGCGAAAGAGAAAGTCAAATTAAAAAGTAAAAAAAAAATAGCAGTAGTAGGGTATATAAGCCTATATGATGGCAGTAAAAATTTAATTGATTGGAGCTCGAGTTTTTTGCGCTTTGCTTGGATGATTTTTTTTTTATTTGGCTTATGATATCGTATATATTTTGTAATATTATTATTAGGATCATTTGGATATTATTTGATTTATGGTATAGGTATAATGTTGTTG
Source organism: Leptomastidea abnormis (assembly GCA_030522805.1). Lineage (NCBI taxonomy): Eukaryota > Metazoa > Arthropoda > Insecta > Hymenoptera > Encyrtidae > Leptomastidea > Leptomastidea abnormis. The sequence goes on along the minus strand of JAPYZE010000225.1, from coordinate 34,781 downwards.
TTATATTTGTGTGTTAATTTGATTTTGTAATTATTGGGTTTTTTTTTTTTTTTGTTTTATGGTATCGATAATTATTGGAAAAATGTTTTGTAATTCCGCTGACCTATATATTTCTCAGCTGATCATTTGAAGACAAAAGGTTTAATTTGTAATGCCTAATGATTTTCTTTTCACATGATAAATTTAAAAATCACAGTTAGAAAAGCTTAATTATGAAACGTTTGATGATTAAATTATTCATTTCGAAATTCCAACTTGTCAATGTAACGAATATATTCATTTTAAAAGAAATAATCCAAGAAGAAAATGAACCAAATAATATTAATTATATCTCAAACACAGCATTGTAATAGTCTTCATTAAAAATAAAATTTGTATCAAAATAAAGAAAAAGCTTTTCCATCAAGTATAATCACATTAAAGAACAGTAAAAGTTGATGCGGCAATCTCGAGCAGTGAGCATAAACGCGTAAAAATCGTAAGTTGTCCATCTCTCACATCTATGCGTCTGTTTAAAAATTGGAAGAGCATAAAGACTTTGAAAACTCCGGGAAAACATATATATTGAACTCGCGAAAAGTGAAAACGTATATATCGTATATAATAACAACTTGAACACACATACACAAACATATATGTATGTATGTATATATATACAGAAGATGAACTATACGCGTATAATATAAGTATACGAGCGCGAAAGCGGCCGCAAAGAAACAGAGTCAAGGCCTTAACGCAGCTCACACACTGACGCGCCGCGAAAGAACACCGCGGATTATCGCGTGTATATAGCAAACGGGGGCCTGCTGCACATGCCAGTCTCTTTCTCTCTTGGAGTCAGCCAACTTACTTATCTTACTTACTTACTTACCTACCGCCTGCGGTGAAAGTTATTCAAGACTCATAGTGTATGTGTGGTGTATGTGTGTGTGTATTACCGCTGCTGTTATGTCATAGCTTTGCGCTGTTTTTTGCTCTCCCTTACCCTCCTCCTCCATCTCACTCACTTCTTGGACTGTACTAACTCTTTTTTTTCTTTTTTTTTTTTTTAAGCTGCGTTACCGCGCCCGGTTAGCGTGTGTTATAATATGTGTGTGTATTATGACCGAGATAGATTGCTTGCGAGTTTTGCCTGTGAAAACGCTCTTGTCTCTTGGATTATTTTATAGATCGAGATATTTTGGACATTATTTAAATAGAGGTATAGATTAAGGTGTATGCAATTTATTATTTTTGATTTGTTTGAGTTGCGCCAAGTGTGATTGATAAGGTAAATAAAGTGTGATATATGTTATCGTGATGTTTATGGGATTTAAGGTGATAAAGTTTTGAGCAGTGTAAGCGATGACTTGCAAAATTAGAAATTTGAAGGTAAACAGTTTGAAAATATAATGAGGACGGATGTAGGGGTATTACTTTGGTATATAATATTGATTATCGATTATTGCAATCGTATAAATTGAATTATAATTGTTTGAAGCTTATGTTGTTTTGTTTGATAATATCGAAAATGTCATTTAGTATTTATGTAGTTTAAAAAAGAAAAAAAAAATGTGTATTATGCTTTCGTCACTTGCTTATATAGACAGTAATAATAGTAATAATTTGAAAGTAACAACTATTGCTAAAAAATTTGTTGAAATATATGTAATATAAAAAGTAAAGTTTTGAATTATATAAGTTTAGTACTGTGCAAGAACTGGATAAATATAATCTGACTTATATCAATTATTAAAATTAATTAAAGAAAAAAAATTGCCTTAAAAATTCGTAATTAATATCATACCATCTTTCCTAAATATCAATAAATCAAACGTACTTTCAATAAACTTAAGCCTAATCTACTCAATTTCTCGTCACGCCAATAAATATATATAAAGATACCACAACTCGTATCATGACTATACCTTTTTCGTTCGCCACCAAATAAAAAGTCGTTTTTTTATATTATACGCTCTATAATCCGAGGTCGCGGTTATTGTCAACTTTCCAACTATAAGTACTGAATTTTCGAACTTTGTCTAAATATCTAAAATAAGTTTGTTGCTATAGGCGTTTGATTATAATGAGTCAGTTATGATGTTTCTTCATCTCGTATTAAAAAAAAAATTTCAAAATCGTCGATTAGACAATATATAGTCTTGTCTTAAGATAATTGTTCCTTTTTTTTTTATTTCATAAAAATTTCGTAAGAAAAAAAAAAGAAATGAAATTATATTGGATCTTGACTTTTTCCTACTTTCTCTATCTCTAATTTAATTAATAAATATAGTCTTATACAATTGTATTTAAACCAAGTATCCATTATTACACCAGATACATACAAAAAAAAATAATAAATCCACAAAAAACCAGCCCAGCATGTAAATACACACATACAATATTAATTTTACTTCCCACTATGATATTCGTGTATGCCAGCAATTATTCATCCACATTAGCAATATATCACGACTCGTTTAAGAACATGTCGTACATATACATGAAACTTAACTAAAACGTCTCTCGCGAATACCCAATGAAGTTTCTCGCGTTATTTCGTAAACATATTCAATTTTTTCTTTTCTTTTTTTTTAGAACTAAAGCTCTCGCGGAAATTCTCCGTGTGAATAAAAAGTAGTAGCTTGACAAGTAAGATTAAAAAAAAATTTAATGTGTCAGACATCTCCTTAAAATCTACCGTTCCCTCCTCAAAGTCACGTGTTATTAAAAGTTGTACAATATTTTAAAAATTTAATTGACGTTCTTTATATGCAACTATACTTATCGATATGTCGACTCATAAAAGTATCATCAATTTACTATGCACATAGTAATGACTATGTACAAAGTAGCTTTATTGAAATAATAAAAACTACTCATTGATATGCAATTATCACGATGATCAACAAAATTTACTGTTTATCGCAATAAAAAAGATCCAAGCATAAATTCATAGTATTCATAAAATTAAATCAGAGCATCAAGATAATAAAAACCATTTGAATTATAAAAAAAAAAAACACCTGATTTATTAAAAAATTAGCCACAGCATTTAATATGCTAATGTCAAACGACTTAAGAGAGTAATTATATTATTTTTCGAGAAAATACCAGGAGTAAACGTACGTATATAATATACGCCGAGCAAGCAAGCAAGAAAGAAAGAGTGACGGCTCATACATACAATCTCTACATATTCATCGGCATTGCAAAATAACTTGGTACCCAACTTGTGTATATGTATATATACATGTGTGTATGCACGTGTGTTTAGGTAGACGTCGAAAAAGTTAACTGAAGATTGACGTCAAAACCACTGACCAACTCAGAAAGCTTACTATGTATACGAACAACGAGAATCTTCTTAAGCTATATGGCTATGTGCATATAACGCAATAATTATGTGTGCTATGAACTGTGAGGTTGTGTGTGTGTGTGTTTATGTGTGTGTAGGATTAGTTAGTGGCTCGAAATAGGCGAGACTTCCGTAGACGAAATTTTGTAATCGAAAAGACAAAGAAGTATAACCTGAGAATAGACTTGTAAGTATATTGTTGATGATAAATATATGGTATAATGTCGCGGATGAACTTTCTCTCTTGGGATGACCAAGACCATATACGATTATTATGAGGATGGTAGCTTCTTTTTTTTTTGTAAAGAATAATGTAAATCATTTTTTAACGATCTACGCTTTTAAATATTTGAGAAGAAGTTCAAGTATATTATTTACTGACTTTAAAAAAAAGTATGATTTTTTGTATGGTTATTATTCTTGAGATGAGATGAGAAAAAAATAGAATTCATTATTAGAAACAGGTAGATTTATCTATATATGACTTGTTTAATTTTTCAAGAATGAGTAATGATTTTTTTTACTTTTTAAGAATTAAAAAAAAGACACTTTTTTTTTGTTTTTTAATGTTATGAGTAGCATGCATAATTGTCTTCATATATATCTCATTTACGTGTACGTTTAAAGAGTTTTTTTTTCGTGTTTTAAAGATTATTCTTAAGTTTTGTATTTTCTAGAAATATCTTTTCAAGCTAAAGAAGTTTTATTTGGAATTTTTAAATATGTTAAAAAAATTTGAGATACACTTATTATTATTTAAAATAACGAATTGTTTCATAATTTTTTACTTACTGCTGAATTAAATAAATCATCAAGTCTGTGCTTTGGATCCTTGCCCTTTTTTGTCCTGATCAATAAATAAAGTCGTCCAATATCTGGCAATAAGCGCAGGAACTTTTCAATAATCACTTTACCCAAAAATCCGGTACCACCAGTTATTAATATATCACGACCCTTGAATGTCTCTGCTATTCTATCTGGTATATCTTCCATGTTATTCGATTCCATTGTGAGTATTTAATGATTTACTTTTTTTTTTCCTTAAAATCGATTTCTGTAATTAAAAATAAAAATTTTTTAAAAATTATCATATAAAATACTTATGATTATATCACATTCACAAGTATAAATACAGTCAAACAAATCAGTCAAACCATAAAAAAAAAACAAAACAATAACAAGAATCTCACATAATATATAAAAAAAAATCATTTTTTCATTTAACAAATACATATCACGCATCCTACATTACAATTAAGCTTCGTTAACATCATCCAATTAGAATAATTACAAGTTTAAACTTTTCCTCTCGCCATAACATCTCATCTTGAAACAAAAAAAAAAAAAAAGAGAAGAGGAAGTTCAGTATAAAAAAAAAAGTAAATCGCATTGCGTCAACACATTCCCCCATTATCAGTTAGTTTTTACAATATTACCGATTATTGCATAACCTGTAATAACAATTTTTACCGATCTCAAGAAAATTTTACCAACAACAACAACAACGACGACAACGAAACTAAAAGTGAAATATTTTAGATAATAACGATAAAAAAGAGAGGAAAATCATGTATATGCATGTATGTATGTACATCTTTCAAGTAATTACGAGGTTGTCGGATCATCATCATCATAGGCCAAGGTAAACTATATGTATACCTATATATATATACCTGCTTGAAGAGGAAAGACAGGTAATTGCAATTTGACGATAATATACCTGCCCTTCAATTTTAAATCACCTGTATGTAGCCATATGTGTGTGTTTTGTGTATACGTAAGCTATAAGCTTCGAAATTTATATTTATACACTATGAGATATGAGGTGTATGTGTGGATGGATTATGTACGAAATGAGGAAAATAGGTCAGTTACTGCTGCTGAAATTTCAATTTCTTTTTTATTATTTTGACATTGGTTTGGTAAATTAGATCTCTTAACGAATTTTTTAATAATTTCCTTGTGTCACCGATTTTTTTCCTCCTTTTTTTAATTATTGAATTGTAAAAATCTGTTATTCAATTTGAGAGATAATCTAATTCCGTCATAAACTTATACACATACATTAACTTAAAATAAAAACTTAGAGCTTGAAAATAAGTGAAACAATTTTTTTTGTACAATCTATCCTTGTAGCATGTTATTTTATTACTTCTGAATATTGTAGTTACAATATTATGTAATATATCACTTGTAAACGTGTTATTTTAAAAAACGCATATAAAAGTGTTTTAAATTCGATGACGTCTTGTATACATATATACCTATATTATGTGTAACTATGTTGAAACAACAAACTTTGATTCATATACTTGTTTTTTCACAAAACATACTTATATGAAAAATTTCACATGAAAATCTTTTGTGGCAATATTATTTTTATCAAATATTTATAACAATATTGCACAATTGATTTCAAATAACTTTAAGCTACCTGTTAAAAAATAAACCTATACATACTTTTTTTTTTGTCAATCGTTTCGACAACTGCAATATCAACATACGCAAGCACTTGAGCTTTGATGTCAATCAATAATTTAAATTGAATTAAATTACACTTTTAAACCAACAAGAACAACAAAATATAACACTTTACACTTTTCATACCACTAAATTCAGCCTACAATATCACAATAACATCAATAATCGCAAATAAATTTCACATACACACACACTTCACTCCCAACTTCTGTCAAAATCTACTTAAAAAAAGAAATCAAAATATCCTGTGTGGTATTTTGTCCTATCGACAAAAAATTTTTTCGCGGCCGAAACGAACAAAAGTGCTATACGAACTTATATTTCAAATAAAAAGAAGAAGGAGGAGAGCCGATATTGCGAAAGTATACTGAACGAACGCGCGCGAGTTTGCTTAAAGAATTCGCGGTATTCGTTCGTGTGTGTATGTGTGTGTAAGCGTTATATACGTGGCTTTAGTGTACACGGTCTATACTGCTTAGATTTTGTTAATTTGCTGTGTTTGACGATTGTTTGACCTGCTAATCTTTTGATATAAGAGAATTAGGATTGATATAAAGATGTGATTGGAGATATAAAAAAATACAGGGTACGGGGTGTTTGAAAATTAGGAGAAAAAAATAATGAAATGTAAGTGCCGTTGAACGAAAAAAAAATTATATAATCCGGTATATTGCGCATATAGAGGCATACACACACACGTTTATTGTATGCACTAGCGATTTACAATTACTTTCAAAGTGAAATCTTTGATATAGAAAAAGGTCGGAAAATATACGCACAACACGTTTTAATCCTTTTTTTTCGCCTTTCTTTCTTTTTTCTTTTTTTTATAAACGTATCTTATCACTTTATTATTATGTAATATAATTATTCTAAATTGCATTATTTTATACACATACACAATGAAATATTTCTATTTAATAAAAGATAATTTAATAGATATTTGGAAAAAATGTTCATTACTAATATATCTAATGCAATATCATTGCGACTAAGGTTATTTATGTAACGAATTATAGTTGTATTTTATTAAAACTATAAATTTGCCTATTTCATGTTTTATAGTTTGTTGATTTTGATTTAGGTTAAAAAAAAAATCAATCACAGGTATGGTTTATTTATTTATTTTTTTTTTTGATGATTCAATGATGTTTACCTGCTTAGTCAGTTTTCGTGGAAAATTTTTTGTTTTTTAATTTTTAATTATTTGTTCACTTATTTTTATTAAAGAAAAATTGTAGCAATTTAGAAGGTTGGTAATAATAATATTACGTTTGATTTAAAATACCTTCAAACTTTAAAATAGTATTTTAAATATAGAAAATTATTGTAAAGAAAGAAAAAGTGTACACACGCAAAATGGAAAATCATAATGACCTTAGAATGCCAATTTCAAGACAGTAATGTAATAATAAATCAAATTTTTTATTTCAAAACGAAATAATTTATTATTTTGTTTTCAATAGCCGTAATATATTTTTTTTCTTCATTTAAACATTATTTTTAGCTTATTCATCATTTAACAAGCTATAATTCACATTATAAATCATAAATAATAATTAACAATAACTACCACTCGTTTAACTAAAACAAAATAAAAAATAACTGCAATTTTATCGTTTTACACACTTGAAAAAAAAAAAACATCTTTAAAAATACAACAAAATCCGATCAATCGTTTTACCACTACTACACAACTTTTTAAAAACCAATAACCCACCTGAGAGAGAGAGAGAGTCAATCTATAGACATAGCAAATTTCCCAATCTCTTCTATCTCCGGCCCATCGGCACCGTTAATACCTCCATGCAGTCTGTTCAATCGTACATACATACACCTTGCACAATAATCGCAATGTATATAAGTAGGATTTTAAGAAAGAAACAAGCGAACGCTGGCATATACACGTGCGTGGCGAAAACTTTTAGAGCCGGCTCTATAGGCTCTCTTTTTTTCCCTCTCTGTACACGAGGTGTATAAGGTCGCGGCGCGTGGATTGTGCGCGTTTGAAAGCGACGCGATGGAGGCCGCCGTCGCCACCGCGCTTTTTTAACTTCCCTCTCGCGAAAGAGACTTACTGGTTGTGTTTACTGTGGTTACAGATATAGGGATCTCGAAAGAGAGAGAGAGAGAGAGAGAGAGAGTTGTTGTGACCAAAAAATTTGAAAAATCGGTAAGCTCTGAGCAAAATTGGTTAAGAGAGAAAGAGAAAGAGAAGCGGATTTCGTTAGTTGAATATATATTTATATACTAAAAGAATTGCGATATACGTATAATTTTGCTTCCGTGTTTGTTTCTTGATATTAGGAAATTTTATTAATTCGATGGAATGAGAGCGTGAACATAAAGCTTTGTATTGTATAAGTTTTGAAATTAAGTATAAAATTGTTTATAAAGAAAAAGAACTTAACGATCGTTATGGATAAAGTTACGGTAGAATTTTAAAATTTAGTATGAAAACATAACAAAAAAACTTGATTCTCAATCTCATTTAATCTCAATGTATAATTCAAGGTCTACCACAGTTGATATTTTTTTGAAATTTAACCCACACGTACAAGGTAACATGTCATATGCTTATTCAAAATTCACTGTACCACTGCAAGCAAACATTCGTGCATAAAAGACACATACTTTTGAGTAAGTGCAAATTGTTTTACATTTATTTTTCCTCGTTTAGATTTCAACAGATTTAAGTTGTTGTTGCTCTATTTCCGTTTGATATATCGCAACCCTCCTATACATAAGTTAACAAAAAGAAAATAAAAATATAATTAGACTTGAATGATAAATGACATTTTTAAATTTTAGAGCTTACCGATCTTATATACACGATTCTTAAAAAAAAAATTTTAACTTTAATCATTTGCATAAATATACAACCAGTCATAATAGTTAAATTCTTACCCCCTTTCTCAATCACTATATGGAATCGTTAAACATAAATAGATACCTATATCGACAATTACACAATAAACTCAATAAAACTAAATCTTGATCGGTAACAATAACAAGGAAAAACTTCGCGATCAGAAAACGATTTCGCTAAATTCTTAAGTAAAAGAAAAAAATAAATTACGACATACTTACATACACACATACACACACACATACTTTTCTCAAATATATATGTATATAGTTATATTCACCAGTATACAAGGAGTCAGAGAGCGATCGAGCCCAGTTAGTATTTGCACACTATATTACACCTCTGTAGCAAGAGAGACACACGAGGAAACTGTGTCCCAGCCAGTGAGCCAGCCAAAGGGGCTCGCGGCCACGTTGGCGAGCTATAAGAGTATATAAGCTCGCGTTTATACTGCACTTACAGCTGCCAAAGAGATTGGCTCTTTCTCTCTTTACTTGCTGCTGTTGCTGTTGCTGTTGGCCACGATTATTTTGTATAGAGTATATAGCCGGCGGCCCGTGGCTGAGGGCCGCTCGGCAGTGCTACCACCGTTGATTCGAATAGAAAGGGGGAAAATACGTTGGAGAACACAGACTGGAGAAAAATGTGGAACTTTAATTTTTATTTTTTTTTATTATTTTTTATTTATACGCGAGCAACGCGTTACCACTATATATAGTGGCTATATGGTAACGGGTGTATTTATATATATGTGTGAGTACGTTAGCAAGTTGTTTAATGCTCGGGGTGCGACGTTCGACTGACGACTGAATCTGAAGCTTGCGCGCTTGTTGGATATACTACTATACTCTCTATACTGCGCGGCTATACTGGTACCGTGGTACCTGTAATGTTCTCTCTCTCTCTCTTTCTCTCCTTCTTAATACTTCGCTATCCGCGGTGCTATACTGGTCCCCCCCTTACGGAAAAATCGGCGGCCGATCTCAAGGTATGTGTTTTTTCTCTTTACCCGCTGTATTATGTGTTGAGTTAAGTTGACGATCTTGGCTTACTGCAATTGATATGTAGGTATTGCTGATGGTATATACTTTGGTAATGATGATGATGATGATAATAATGATAATAAGTGGGTTATTTGGTGTAAAAATTAAACGATTTCGAGATCGGCAATTTTGGAATTTTTTTTTGCAAGCTTTTGAGGATCGTTGACGTTTAAGTCACACGCATTTATTAATGTTAAGAAGCTTTGAATTTTTGGGTTATTGAGGTTTGTAAGTGGGTCGAGCTTTTTTTTTGTAAATAAATTTTAATTGATACTTCAAATGAATAATTTATTTGAAGATACCGATTAATGTGATTTTTTTGTAACAATAGATTGAATTCTTTTTTGTTAATTTTACGTATTATTAATGTTTATTCCAATTATCTTATAATTTTTTGATAATTGTTTTTTTTTTTAAACTAATTACTCAATTTTTTTTTTAAATAATGATGAGAAAAATTAAAGGCTTATTTTATGTTTGATTATCAAACAAATTGATAAAAACAGATAAAAAAATCGAACCAAAAAAGTTCATCTTAGAAAATGATCATGCGTTTCTATTCTCTAAAAAAAAAAATTAGCCTTGCATATAATAAATATTTAAAACATTTTTTTTCCTGGTTGTGATTCCCTTAAAAAAAAACGTAACTTACATTAACAACATCGTCATTCCCATAAATTTTGCGTGTTTAATTATCACGTTTGTTTTTCACTTGCCAAATATATAATGAATGAATGAAATCTCAATTATATCATTGTTAGTTTTCACACGGTATTCCAAGATTATCTCTGTATTTAATTTCCGTGTAAATGTATTAATTAAGCTTATCTTCACACAACGTTAATTATATGTAAAAAATGAATCATCTTGTTGTATTTAATCTTACCTTAAGTTTTTTCTAGTATATTTTTAAATTCTTACAATAATAACAATAATCATCCAGTTTTTGATTTCACAAAAAAAATTAATATTTTTACGATTTTTTTCTCCTTTTTAAAAATACACACTCCCACTTGTCATGTAACAATAATCACACGATTATCTTGAACAAGAGCATAATTTAACGTGTAAATCATTCCGAAAAAAAACTTGTTCTTCACAATTTTTTTTTTCACCCTCATCTCATATTCGGATGGTAATAATTACATAATTCGATTGCTTTTGTAATGATCAGTGTTTACCAAGAAAGTCAATGCTTTAATTTTAGTTGTTGGATGGTCTCGATATTTATAGTATCACCATATCGTTATTTTTTTTTTTCGATGATTCTTCTCAAGAACAAACATATTTTCTGTTAAAGTATGTCAAGTCTGGCCATTACAGTAACAATCTTCCTTTTTTGTAAAATACGAATCTCATAAGATGTACATTATAAAAGCAGATGCTTTAAAATAAGGTGGGTGGATATATATGTTTCTGTTATAAATTTTTTGATAAAGTTAAAATAAACTTTCACTTTTTAAATATTACAAAACTATATTTTAAGATATTCTTCTTCTTTTTTTTTAAAAAAAAAGTTAGCTATTATTCTTGTCTTGATAGATAAGTGCCAGGATGATGCATGACTGATCAAGTAAAATACTCGATAGCAATGTTTATCCAACACAATGCCATATTTATATTGTACAAAGGATTGAAGATACTGATTAATATCTATTTTCTGATTTTTTTAAATTTTGTAATTTTTTTTTTAATGACAGATGTTAGTAAATCTAATAATTTTTATTGATGATTGATGCATTAATATAAAGTATCGCACTTGTAACAGCCGTCGAAATAATTTTTGTTAAATTTACCAAAAATATTTCTAAAAAATCCTTGCCAGTATTTAAAAAAATTCAAATATATAGAATAAATTTTAAAAAATATATCATTTTTGCAATTTTTTTTAAAATAACTATTTACACTTTCACTTTTTTCGTAGGTAGTTACAGATCTACTTACTGAGACTTTTGGCGTTTCTCAAAGCTAAAATTATATAACTCTTATTAGGACTTACACACAGCGACCTAGAAAATTGTTAATTTTTTTTTTTAAAGTCTTAATTTACGCAAAGCATAATACAGAAATACGTCAAGTCACAAAATTTTATTTTTTACTACTTTAGATCCAAGTAAAGTGTTATAAAAACTGGAAACACTACTTTTATATTAGAAGGAATTGCTTCATATTTATAGGATTAAGTTTATATCCAAAAAAAAAGTTTTGCTACTCAAATAACTCAAGCGTAATTATTATTTTTAAAAATCCAAAAATTTTCAAAATTAAAAAATTTCTAACAAATTTAATGTAAATACTTAGAATTATCTCTAATCCAAAACTAAAAGCTTGGTATACATTTCTATTATGTCGTACAATTAATTAACTCTTGCCCAATTTTAAATATCTCAAGTAAAAAAAAAACATAAAGCTAAACTATATACAAAAGTTTCACGCAACGGATTAAAAGTGAAACCATTCCGTCATTTCTTAAATTTATATACATAAAAATTGTTTCTTCAGAGTCACATTAACGTTTTAACCGAAACAATAAAAACCATATCCCTCCCTCTCAAAAAAAAAAAAAATTAAAAAAAACTTTTGACAGCTATTTCTCATCAGTTAAATTCATATTACCTCACATTCTTTAATTATCTCACCAATGCAGATCTTTTAAAATTCTAACCGATCGTCCTTTTATAATTTACAAGCATAATATAGCTACCGGTATCTATAGGTCCAAAGCCTCGGAAAAGCCATTGCTAAAAAGGAGGTCAGTCTCGCGGGATGGGACGAGGAAAAAAGAGAGAGGGAGAGAGAAAGAAAAAGAAAAGAGAGAGAGAGAGGAGTCTCTCCTGCGTCTATACATACATACACACATGCCAGTGACGCAACATATATATAGCCTTTCGTGACCGCGGTATATATAGTAACGCAGGAGGAGGTATAAAGGGGGAAAAAACACTTTCGACACTTTCCGGAGGGGAGGTATTATAGACTGTACAAGCACACCACACACACATACACATGCGTGTGTGTTTTGCCGGCTCCTCGTACTGCTGCTGCTGCTGTTGCATTTAGTGTGTGCTTTTTTCCTCCTTTCCATTTCGGCCTTTTCAATGAGCTCCAATCCAAGCGAGCGAGTTTTGCTGCGTTGCTGTTGCTGCTGCTGCTTTTGCACTCGCTAATAAATGCAGATAATGTACGAGAGCTGCAGTCTTTGGATGTATGTATGTATGAGAATGAGAGATTTTGCGGTGGTCCGTGGTTAACTGATAAATTAACGATATTAACTGTGAGGTATTTTTTTTGAGGTTGATAGGAGTTTTGGATCTGATGTAGATTGATGATTATTTTGTGTGAATGGATATATTAAGAAAATCGGTATTAGATAAATGTTTGGATTATAATTGGTCCTGGAAACATATTACAAAGGAAGTGACATTCTTTTATAAGATGGATCTTACGTTGTTATTGCGTGATAGAACTTGGATTTTCCATATGCCTATCTGCGGCTACGTTGAAAAACCAATTATAGATCTCGCGGATGTGATTTCTGAGTGCTCATTAAAGTATTGCTTGTAAATCTCCTGAATTTTTCAGGTTTTTCCGTGAGCCTTGAATTATTGTGAGCTGAGTTTAGATGAAAAAAAAAAATTTAAATGTCCTTTGTATGAGATTACTCGAACGAAAATTTTTTAAATCTATATTTAAATTAAATTTTAATTAAAGATTTTTTTTAAAAATTGACTGATAAAGTATAAGCTTTTCAGTTTTTACGAATTCAAGCAATCCATTTTTTGATATTTGAGACTGTCAAGGAATTTCCTAGTAAGATATACTTTCTTTTAAAATTTGTAATAATTTAAGGTAATAGAAAATTGATTTATATTAATTGGATAAATGCTAAAAATTAATTTTTAAATTATATAATTTTAAATAAAAACATACAACATTTAATTAACAAATTGAATTTATTTTAAATAATTTATGTTACATAATAATAATAGAAAAGTAAATAGAGTACACAGTACAAGCGTATAGTTAAATCAAATACGATACAATAAACAAAAACAATGTAATCTAACTTTATAAAAAAAGAAAACCATTAATGACACGTATAATTTTAATTATATACAGAGACTAAGATTCGTACTTGTGAACAATAGATAATATATACTAATATAAACTGAAAAATTTAATTTTTAAAAGTGTATGACTATTTAGTTTTAAATTTCAAACAATTGCATAACAAGTTCTTTTACTTACTATTTATTTGTCATTAAAAAATAAAAATCATTTATAAAAAAAGCACCATTCGCGCATTTAAATCTTACCCTTAAAATAATGGCTAAATTACTTTTACTTTTTTCTTCATAAAAAAATTGTCTTTAATCTGTAAATCAGTTGTACATATATTTAAATTAAAAAAAAAATACATCGTTACACATATGCACACACAGAAACACGTGTGTCAGAAGTTGTTTGTTTTTTTTTCCAAGACCTTATAAGTACAAGCTTGAAAAATCTATAACAATATTATAAAAATAAGTATAGCAAATTCATCGAGTATCAGTATTACTCGAAAACAATCAATCATTTTTAAAAAAAAGTCATGTCAAAGCAGTTCTGTCATCTAATCATATGGCTGCATCGAGAGCTGCACTGACTGTCATCCGACGTGGTAAAAGCCAAGTGTAAAGAAGCCAACCCAGCAGCAATAGTAGCACAGCTTTAAGTACAAGATCACATACGTAAAGGTAGGATATGACTTTGCGTGCTTGGGGTAATGTCGATGGCTCGTCTTTTAAGCAATATTTGCGCGTTGCTAGAATGTATTTTAAAAGGTAGTCGTCCCAAGAAATCTCGCGGATGTCCATGTAGAAGGTCTTGCGATCCTCCGGGCTTAGACTTTCTCGTAGTGCTCGTAGCCTAGTGTTTCTAAACAGACATAATGATATTGTACTTTTTTTTATTGTGAATTTGAAAATTTGAAATGTAACGTTAGGTTGCTAATGATTAATAAAAATTTATTGATATTCGTAAATATATTTTTAAATAAAGTTATTCAAAAATTTCATAAAACGTTTTATGCTTGTAGAAAAATATTTTAATTTACGTTTAATAATCATAATATTGATACTTCTTAAATTGCGAGGCAAGCGTATGTAGATATATTACGTAAATATGTAGACACACATATTTAATAATATTTTGCTGTTTATTTAAATCGTATAGTTTAAATCAAAATAGAATGATTTTTTAATTTACGTTTTATATCTGTTTTTGCCTAGAATTTGAAATGTGGTGATTTTGTTTCTTTCGTTAAGTAAATCTTTATCAATAGGTAATATTTCTACATTCCTGTTCAAACAAATGAAAATTTTATAGTATTTTAAGATATAAAATTTTCAAAATCACTCAATCACCAAGATTAGCCATAAAAAATATATACACTTTTACTTCTCAATAAACATCAATAAAACGAAAGAAAAGAAAAAACAGCTAATCCCAAACGATGTACCATCCACCCACTTTTTTTTCTTTCTCACATTTAAAACCATACTTGCGTATACAACACAATAAAATTTGCATATTTTGGCATTTAAAAAATTGCGCAAACTTCTGATTTAGCTGACAAGTCGCAGCAAAAAGCCAATATCTCGCAATAATAAAAACATATTCAATCCGATTTATGTACGCGTGTAAAAGTATCGATGCTTAAATGTTGATTCTTTTATTTTCAAAGACGAATTACTATATATCGAAATAATATATGTTAACTTATAGACAAAAAATAATACTATAGAAAAACAAAATAAGCGAAGGAGGAAAGTGACAACTAAGAGAAACCCCGTTATTAGCGATTATGCATTTTTTAAATTGCAAATTACAGAATAGAAGCGAGTGATTAACCTGTTGACCTGACGACAACGACAATAACGTGATTTTCGCGACGTTAGAAAATTAATATGAGGAAGTTTATGGAAGTTAAGAATATGTGTATCCATTCAAGGCAAATTTGTCTGTGTGTATATGGTATATACTCTTGCCTCTTTATGACACTTTGAGGTGACAACAGATTAGTAACATCGATATTAGCATTGAATTGATGAACATAAATCGTTTTGTAATATTGTCCTACTTTCAAAATTTTCTAAGCTTGGCATTACGAAATCTCTTAATTATATTTCGATATTATAAATGAAAAAAAAAAACAAGAAAAGAAATTGTTCTTACTTGAAAACCCATTCCTTTGTCGTATAATAATGTACCAAATTAAGTCCATAAGTAACTCTTGCTTGAACTTTAACTAGGAAGGGTTTGTGTCCGGTTAGCATTATTAAAGCATCCAATAAATACGCTGGTATGGTGTGAAGGAAAAAGACTGATATGGCATGAATTAATTTTGACGATGTCATACCGCCACCGGGATACCATAAAGGACCTGTAATTATCATTATTTTCATCAATAATTATTTAAACAAACAAATTAAATTAAATTATCAAAATTTAATATAAAAATATATCAAACCTGAAAATGGATTAGCAAGTGCATGTTTTTTGCCAACGTCAACTGCATAACGCCAAGTTATAGGATTTTCACGACTTTCAGTGAGATTGACAATTATGGCCTCTTTAGGTTTGGTCACACCAACCTCACGTGCTAATGCTATTATTGCGTGTACTGCCATATCGCAGGGTATGAGATCGATATTGTAATCTGCGTTGCAAAGCATCGATCTAATAACACCTTTACCAGCACCGATCATTATACCTGTTGGTCCGTTCATATTGTCTACCCATCCGTAATCTGGTTCTTTCCATGAACCAACAACTGTGTGTTGAAGAAAAATTATTTTTTGTAATTAGTTGTTATATAAAAGATTTTTTTTTTTTGGTTTTTGTAATCCTTAATGAGAAGGTTGAAATACTTTTTAATAATCGAAGATGGTCAAATAAAAAAAAGAAAGAAAGAGAGACAATGATATATTGAAAGAAGGTGAAAGCTGAAAATTAGTATTGTAAAGATGTTGCTTGTGAAGGCCATTATGTTGATTACAGGTTTTTGTTGTTGTTCTTTTTGTGGATGATGCGTTGCGAGACGAAGTTGTAAATTTAATTGATATGTGATCCGAAAATTCTTGAAGAACGAGTTGAGATAACAAGGTGATCTTATTAAAAATGCAATCAACGGGTAACGAACGAAGATGTTAATGCCGAGATTGTTACATAAATTGATAATTTATGTTTTTTGAGATTTTTAATGTTGAACAGAAAGAAAAAACTACTTTAAAATATTGTAGTAAAATTAGGTGAAAAATTATAACTATGATTTTCTGCTGTTATATAAAACAATAAAAAAGAAGAAAATCAAGTTTTATTTGAACAAAAAAAAAAAATTATAAATAATTTTAATAAAAACTAAAGGAAATTCACATTTTCTCAACGAAAACTATCCTGTTTAAGTTTTCTTCAAAGTTCACCACTCGCGAGTTGACATAGTTTTAGTTAAAACGTTGTGATTTAGTCTAGTCTTTATAAATGGTTTCACAAAGTAATAGTTTTCATAGCAGCTGTCGATTCCTTTTGATTTTAAACTTGCTAAGTTTCTCATTAACCAAATAAATCCAGCCATCTACCTGACAACACTGGTACTTTTAAACAATCGGTAACAAAAATCGGTAACCGGTTCGCGAACCAAAGAGAGAAAAACAGCAAGCAAGGAAATCGTTATTACCGATTGACGGTCGAGCGAGTCCCGTTGGTAAACCACATCTCCTCACCAGATCTTCGCTAAGAGCCTTGGTAAAAGCATAGGTGTTTGGCTGGTCATCGAGGACCTTAGGTGTCATCGCTTCGAGTAAATCTTCTGGAGTTTCGTCGACTAATCTAATCATTTTTTCTGGTGATCGATCAACTGGGTAAAATTTTTCTTCTAACACTGGCTCCCCACAATGACAGAATGCTGTCGAGACGTGGATGAACGCGGCAAGGTTGGTCATCTGTTGTTAAAATTTTTTAGTTAATAATTTAAATTTAGTTTTTGTTTTGAGATATTAAGATTTCTTTGTTATTGAAGAAAATCATTTGCTGTACACTTTCAATATTAAAAAGTTTTTAAAAATTTATATTGAGAAATCCATGATTAATCATTTAATAAAATTGTCTAGTAATGTAAGTTAAATTTAAAAATATATACTATAAGAACAAAGCAACATTAGCTATCGCTTATCACAAGCATATTACTTTACACCTTACGAAATTTATCAAGTATTGGCAAACCGAAAAATCTCAGAAAAAAACTATTTACACACATTCACGTATACACATGGTACATTTTAATGTTTCCTTCATTATAAATCACATTTTTATAGAATTCTTAACGAGCAAATCACGACTTCATTATAAGATCATTAATTTGCAAAAAAAAATTAAAAAAAAACGTACAAAGAGGAAAAAAAAATTAAAAAAAAGCTAAAATTAAAAATACAGTTCCTTTGTATAATCGTATATAATAAAACACATACCTGCTTTGCAAAATCTATCACGTTGGCGGTACCTTTAGTATTCATATTAACGGCTGTTTTAAGCGGTAAGTCAAATCGTACGTTGGCAGCCATGTTAAACAGTACGTTTACGTTGCTTTTTAATATCTGTGAGTCTTCAACGGAAATACCAAGACCATCGCATGTGGTATCTCCCGCAACGACGACTAGTTTTTTCAGTCTTTCTGGATGCTTTTCTCGCAGGATTCTGAATGGTTCTTGCTGTTTATAAAAAATTACAAAAAATAATTTTAAAAAAGATGAATAGGTCATTCAACTTGATTTCATTTTGGATTTGTATAAATATTGTTTTATTTTATTTTTTTGAAATAGAGTGGTTTTCTTTTTATCGATCTAGTTCTCTTTTTGTATGTGTATTTTACAAAACTAGTTTTACTATTTTATGATATTTTGTTAGATATAAAAATCTTATTTATATTGACTCTTGACTAGCATAGATATTGAAATTTTCAAAAGCTATACAATCGAGCACTAATGGTCTCACTACAAATTCTTTCATAGTAAATTATTGATTGTAATTTACAACGTCAGCATAACGAGCAATAACAGCATATATGAAGGAACAAATATTTCTCATTATTAATAGAAGAAGAAAAAAACAAATTATGAGTCCAGCATTTAAATATTACAAAAAAATTAAACTTTTATTATCGTAGATCTATCCAAGTGTATTGTCATTACATACAAGCTGTACACATCAAATTTTACGATACAATTTTCTTAAATTCCATACTTGAAAGCTACGCAAGCGTAAATAACATAATAGAAATTTCAAAAGATGAGCAAAGAGTCACAAAGCATAATTTCGTTTGAACATTATATATTACGACTATTTAAAAGTAAAAAGAAAAAAACTATACGACTCATCAATAAAAAAAAAAAATTCCTTTGTAACATCAAAACTTTTACTTTTGTTAAATAACGTAACGTCAAAGCCACAAATGACATACATACCACAAAAACATCAAACCCTTCTCTATACGCAAAACTACTTCTTTTTTCTCCTCCTACATTATACTCATTCATTTTACGAAATCTCATATATAACTTTTATGACGTCTGCTCGACTTTATATGTATATATAGCTTGGACTTATATATTAGCAACTAACGTTATAATGAATGTACATGTATACCTACACGTACCTATAAGTGTAGAAGAGTGAAAGAAGTTAAAATCGAAAGTCATTCATGCTGGATCGTTAAAGTTTGTTGCTCAATCGTCTATTCTTGATTATTTGTTTTTACTCAATAGCGATACTTATATATGTGTGCCGTTTATCGCGGTCTTTGGAGTAGATTTTATAATTTTTTAAATGTAGGACTTTCGAATTATGATATGATGTTGGAAATACGAGAAGATTAGTGGGATATATCTACTGTAGAAATTTTTAGGAAGAGAGAGAGATGCTTGTTTGGTTTTTGATGGACAGGATGAGCTAAATAGGACCTATTAATTTTTGCGAAATTTTAAATGTAGTATATAGATATTACCGTTATGTGATACTTTTTTTTCTTCTTTCGTTTGCAATTAATAGGTTTGTATATTGGTGAAATGTAAAAGACTAATTTATCTTATGATTGTGATCAGCATAAAAATGAGAAGAGACACTGAGATGAGTATAGAGAAATTGATTGGAATTTTGTGCGAAAGTTATTTTGGTACTCAAATTTTGGAACTTTTTAGTTTTTAATATTAAGGTCAATATTAATATGCTTTAGTTGACAGGTATTGATTTTCCAAGAATTTTTTTTTTTAACAGAAATGACAAATAGCTATTTAAATACACTCTGATTGAGTTAGAGTTGCTATTTTAAAATGTATATTATGTTCTCGTTTACATTTTGTCGAAACGTTATGACTTGGTATATTGATAGCTTAGTATAGTACATTGATTTTCTAGCGCAAGTGTATATGAGGTAAAATTATTAATTAAGCAATATAATGACAACATTCACTTTGCTATTAGGATATTAAACAAGTTACACCTCGTGAGAACTACATATGTTTATTTTGTGTTAAAATAGTATTTTAATTTTCTTAATAATTGATTTATTTTAAAATAAATATTATTTTTGTAAATTAAGAAATTAAAATCTTTATTTTTTTTTTAATACTTTCACATATTTATCGCGTTAAAAAATTAACATTTATACGATCGTAAACAGATAAATGTTCAAAATTACATTGTACCACTTTTAAAATTTTTTGACTAGCTGTTAATGGCGTTACAAAAATATGTTTCGAATAATGTTGATTTCACAAATTTAAATATATGTCTGTCGGCTTTTGCACACAAAGATTATCGTCGAATTTTTTTTTGTTATTTTATCGCGAAAAATATTACTATTGACATTTTTATTGTAGAAAATATGAAATTAAAAATGTTTCTTAAATGCTTTTTTTCATACAATTAATTGTGATACATTAACTTTAAAATTTATTTCATTTCAATATTCATTTATTTTTGGCAGATTAATGTATATTGTTTTCAACGGTTAACCTTTTAAGAATATTTTGAAAATTCAAAAATTTAGAAAATTTATTTGATCGAACAAGTTTGATTGCGGTACTTCTTAAAATAGATGGGATTTGCGTATATATATATATATATATATATATATATATATAAGCTATTGAGTAACACTTTCTCATTAATCACAATCGTATATCATTAAAGATTCACTTCATTCGTTAAAATTGATGTAGAAAAAATTTTAAAATAAGGAAACTGTTATGAGTACCGTTAATGATTTCGAATTTTTTAGACTCCTGCTATTATAAAAATGTAGCTTAATTAATTTTTTTTAGCATTCTAATATATACGTAATGAATAAAATAAAAAATGATTGCCAAAAAAGATTTAGCTTCAAAATTTAAATTGAATATAAGATGGTATTGAAAAAAAAAATTTCTTTTGTAAGCTATAATTGAGCTTCCTGATTTTATTTTTAAAATAATTTTTGATTTTACTTATTACCGCAGCTATATTTTTTGCAAGTACCAAAAAAAAGGTTCTCCACGTAATTGAGGTTCTTTTCCTCTTTCGTCACCGTATAAAGGATAATATTTTTTTTAAAGTACGTATTAAAGGTACAATGGATTGCAATGATGCCAAGGCTCACAGACTTTCCTGGTACAATTTTTGGACTTCTTTTTTCGATCGAATGAATTCCTGTAGCTACCACTCCTTACTCATTTATTTCACTACATCATTTGTGGCACAAAGAGGATCGAAAATAAAAGTATACATAAGATTGCTACTTTTTCAAGGTTACACACGTGCATTCGAATACCTCAGAGTATCATGTTTGCATCATATAAAAATGCTTGTATTATTAATGTATTAAATATTGGATTTACTATTTTTATACAAGAAAAATATTCTAAAAACAAATGCCTTTTTTATTAAAAAAAAAAAAAAAAAAATTAACTTGAAATGAACAATTACTATCAAAAATTCTATTTTCACAGCTAACAACAATTTAATAATGAAACAATTACAAACCTGTACTAAAGTTGATAATCTGCTTTTTGAAGGCACGCCTTTTTTATCCCTTATTAGCAGATAAATTGTTTTGACTTCAGGACAATTGAGCAATAATTTGGCCACCAGTAGTTTGCCCATAAATCCTGTGGCACCAGTGATCATGACTGCTTGGTCTCGGTACCATTCCGGTATGTTCGGTTTTTTATTAGCCATGATTGACTTTTAAAGATTTACGTCAGATTAATAATGTTTATCAGTGCCTGTAAAATAATAATAATTGTTAATATAATAATAAAATAAATTTTAGTTATTATTAAAAGATATAATGGTTCCAGAAAAAGTAAGTATTTTAATTATAAATAATAAGGATATAGACTTTTCTCCTTTTAAAAGTGAATCAAAATATATTTAATGCCAGATGCATAAAGAGATAGTAGACTAACCAACGTCATCACAAACGACTATTCGCCGAAATCAAGACTCCAACGTCAACATCATTTAATAGACAAGTCATAAAAAAATTTACAAGTGAATTTTTTGATACGAAAGTGTTGTTGTTAATTCATTAAAATCTTCCAAGCCCAAAATCATCAACCACAATATACATTTGCACTTTTGAATTTTGCTATTGTCGGGGAATAGCTTGTTAATTTGCAAATGATGCCGACTACGTTTTATTGTTTGATCGCTTATCTTTTACTTTAACAGCCATAAAAGATACATTTAGGTAAGGTGACAATTAGCAGTGATTGCTTATTTTTTTTTTAATTTTATTAATATTGATAATAGAAAAAATTTTTATAGTTTTATATGTTAAGTTTATAATGACGTTTTTAAATTGACGTCACTAAATGTAAGTAGTTATTGTCTTTTTTTTTTTTAATTTTAACATTAATAAACTACGTTAATTGTATGTTCGTTATGAAAAATAATTAATCTAATATATCAAGTTAGTCATTTGGAAATACATTGTATTGTAGGAAATACATAGACGTCATCATACTTGTTACTTAAAATCTTTGAAATGGAAATTAAAGAAAAACAATACAATTGACAGATGATAGTTCCGGCTTCTCATATGCAAATCACGCTACGATGACTATAAATAATATTTTTAAATTTTCCTTTAAAATATTTTTTTTTACTTATGATTTTTTGATAATAATTAAAAAGTTAATAGCCAAAAATTAAAAAATTTTCCTTATCACCAAACCAGCTGTTCTCCGATTCAAACTTTACCTCTTAAATTTCCCAACCATGAACAAATATAATAGTTGTTTAAGCAACAACCACAGAACAAAACTTCCTCCTTAGAAAATAGTCCGTCAATCAGCTGCTACAGTCTCAAGCATAATACACGTGGTATAGAAAAACCATAGCGAAAACGACTGACAAACTCCTACTCCCTATTAAGTATGAGTAAAACTATAAAACTAAGACTACTGGATTAATAACGACTTCTCTCTGTGCCAATAGGCTCCTTTTTTTTTTATTCAAGGATTAATATTCTTTTTTTATCTTTTTGCTTCTGAAATTGCTCAAGCATTTTTGAACTAGCTTATTTATTAGAGAACTTGAGCTTTGGAATGTTTCCTTATTCCTTTTTACTTTTTTTTTTTTGTTGTAAGAAGCCGCGTAATAAAATGATTTATGAAATGAGTGCGCGTGTTCTCTCAAGCTGACCCTAATTTCAGTTCTATATAATGAGCACTTTTAAGTTGATAAAGGTACGGTTGTTTTAAATGTACTTATATTATCTGCGTAGGGGGATTTTTTTTATAAACAATTTGCAATATGTCTGATAATTAAAATTAATTTAAAGATGTTACAAAAAAAAACAAAATAAATTAATTTTTTATTTTTTTAAGAAGTGTACTTGTGTAATATCCGTACCAAATAAAATAAAAATAACAAATCGACGTTATCGCAACAAACACGAGTACCTATATACACCTATATGAGTGTATTCTATATAGCAAGGTATTACACTTTTCCATTAGCATAAAGGCTTTTGTACTCATCCAGACGTATATAGATACATAGACACACGCGTACATTAGTAAATGACTATTTACATCTACTATTATATACTATACACACACTATAAGAGAATCTTTTATTTTTCATTTAAAATCATCACGTTCGTCACCGCAAATAATCAAATCCGTATGATTAATTAAACACCATATACCAAGTAACGCATTTGAAAATCAAGCTTCCGAGTACCTTCTTCTTTTTCTTCTTCCCCACCCTCGTATATATAGGTATATATTTAAAACACAAGCTAATGAATCGCGAATGAAAAATAAAGCAAATTCACTGCAAGAGCGTAACCGTACGAATAATCAATGCCAATGTTGGACTTGAGAAAAAAAAAATAAAATAAATAAACGATTGCTTAATTATAAACTCTAGTGTCTATATACTATATACTATATAAAATGCACGTGTTTAACACTAGGATATATATACTATATATAGCGGACGTTAGCCGTACACGCACTGACTTACTCATAGTCTCTCTATCTCTCTCTCTCTCTTTTTATTTCTCGATTAAATTTCAATTTCTTTAGTCGTTGATATACTTATAAATTAAACATTTGGCAATAGAGAATTGAAGCTCCGCGTTGATTGAACTCTTGAGATTTGAATTTTTGACTTGAGCTTTTAATTTTTTTTTATAATTTATAGGAAAAAATTAATAGGAAGTAAGTTCAAGTTTCTTTGTTGTTAATCTTTTAAAGACGTATGGAATAAATTTTAATTAAGTATTTTTGTAAGCTATGCACGTTTTTTTTCTAACAATAAGATATTAGAAAATAAATTTATGGATTAATCAAATTTTTATTGCAATGATGATTATATTTTTTTCTTTAATAGACGAATAACTGATAAACGGACTTAAATATTTTTTTCCTCATTTACTTCGTAATAAAATTATTATAAACGAGCTAAAATTTTCCGAAATTAATAATTACTATACGTCTTTAAACAAATCATGATTAGAAGAAAAATTTTGCCATTTAATGCAAAAACGAAACAGCGTCAACAAAATAATATATTAAAAAAATAATTAATAATTTTCCATAAAAAACGTAACTCGTCATTCAAAAAAAATAAATCTCCAAGTAAATATAAAAATAATTTTCAGTAGTAAAAAAAATAAATATACACTGTATATATGTATACCATACATGAGTTTAAGTACTCATTAGTTGAAAATGTCATAGCACATAGCCTATGATTTATTATACCGTCTGGAAATTGTCATGAACCCTACGATTACTATGCGCAGCTTTTATCGCTATATGTTCATTGCTCGCGCGTATACACGTTTTCTTCCGTAAGGATGACTATCAGAACCTCGACACTCTTTACTCAAAACCTCTCTACATTATTTTTTTTTTTTTTCTTTCCATTTTTAAAGTCAAAAAATATGAGTATATTTACGTTCTAATACTTATGACGCACGTATATTAGTATATATATAACTCACGAGTGTATTCCCCTCTTTTTAATTTAACAGACGTGAAATATACTAATGCTAATACGAATGAAGCTTCGCGGAACAATCGTCGACCCCGACCGGTTAATCGCTAATGATATATAGGCTTGGATTTATATATATGCTATATACAGTTTTATATACATCAAAGATGACAATGCGATGCTCGATAGATATATGTTGAGATTGAAATTTACGCTGTTTTATCCGCATAAAGAGTCGGAATCGGGGATGCCCCGATGTTGGAATGCTGAGGAAAGAATTTGCATCGATTAATCTTGACAAGTTGAAATTTTTTTTAGTGGGATTAATTCTTTTTTTTTTGGTATTTATGGATTTTAGGAAGTCATTTTAGTAAAAAAAATGTGAAGAAATTACGAAAAAAGAATTATTTGCTTATTTGATTTTTTTCTTCTTTTTTTTGGATTTATTTTTATACGTGTGTATATGTTATTTGTGTAGGGATCTTTGGAAATGAATTATTTACTCAATGTCACGTATATGTAATTATCCGAGTGTTTACCTTTTTTTTTCTTTATTGCTAGGTTATTTCACTTGGAAATAGTCGTTGATGAAATTATTGTGAAGAAAGAAAGAGAGAAAAAAAAAATTAAGATAATTAGAGATTAATAAGAATTACGGTTTTAATTTTGATAAAGATAATGACAAGCAACATCTTATAAAGTAAAACGCGTATACTATGTATTATATTTATATTTTTTTTAGAAATAAATTGTAGCTTTCCTTTTTTTTTTGTTGTATAAAAATACAAATCTCACAAATTTATTTATTTTAAAAAATATTGTTTAATAAATCAAAAAGGTGTCATTTTATAATAAACCATGATTATAAAAAAAATTCTTGAATATTATCATTAAATCGAATTTTTTTATAATTACATGTAAATAATTATTTACTCTACAATTATTTTCTAATTATTATTATAAAACGTAGACATAATTTAAATAAAATTCCCATAATTTATCTCACTCAATAATTTCATCAACTTTTTAAACAAAAAAAAATAAATAAAATTCAAAATATTTTCTCTTACCTTTCCACTGTAAGTTGAAAAATCAAAAAATTCAAACGGTCAGCAATCTTATCAATCAATCCAATATTGACAATCAATCATAAAAAAATCACTAAAAATCCAAATATCCTCTATAATCACAGCCACAATAATGGCACTAATATACCAAAACTAAAAAAAAATAATTTCACGCTAATCCAAATAATATCCGTAAGTTAGAAAAAAAAAAATAATAAGTAAACCGATCGGTTTTACGCGCGTGCATCGGTTACTCCGATCGGCGTCCAACTGAGAGAGCAACGCCTGTCGCCGGACGCTTTATCCCCTGCCCAACGGCACGTAGTCAGTTATAAGTCTCGTATATACTTACGCACGTGTGTCTCTGGACTATGGGAATATATATATGTTGACCTCCGAACGACTATACTATACTACTACTCTCTTCCTATACCGATACATTCTTCGCATCCCCTCCGGGGATTTTTTTTCTTGAAGACCAATGTCTTTGAATGTATGTATATTCTTTTGGAGAGATTCCGAAATGTGTAGGTATATAGATGATTGTTGGACGGTTTGGGGATATTGACGTATTTTGGTCTTATCAAGATGAGAGTAATGTGTGTTGAGTGATAAGTTAATTACTATTTGTAAAAATCGAAATTTTAGTAATTTTATCGGTCTTAAAAACTTTTCTTATAAGTAGACAACTTACGTCTTGAATTTTATTGCTGTACCTACTTCACTGATCTTATTTTATTAAGTATTCTATGCTAATTTTTTTTTCTCAACTAATCTCAATTATTGCAACGATAGATATTTAAAATACCAATGATAAAACTTTATAGATTGGTTTTCTACAATTTTTCTTTTTGTTTACCGGATTGACGTAGATCGGCTGGAATCAATAATAAAGAAAATTAATGGAATTAAAAATATTTGTATAGATTCACAGAAATGTAAATGTAATCATCAAATTATAGATTACATACGTACGTTTTTTACTAAATTCTAAATAAACTATATACAAAGTTATTGATGTTTGTATTCATTAATTATGATTAATGAATTTTATGTTATGAAATCGATGTTTGTTATTAATGAAATTTTCTTATTTTGACATTTCACAGTTATAAAAATAATAATAATAATAATTACTAGATTGAAAAACATATTATGATTTCTTCGAATAATCACAATATTAAAATGAGGGGAAAAAAATGTTTAAACAGTGTTGTTGAACATAAAACAACATATTACTAAAACTAACGTTTCTAATTATATTACCATGATTCATATCACACTCTTTACTCCTACGTAAACTTATTCTTTTTAATCATTTTAAATACACGTATTAGGAATCTCTTAATTTATATTTTCAAACTAACTGCAATTTTTAAATCTGATAAACATGTTTTTTATTGAACGTAATAATTATAAAAAAATTTTATTATCCAAAGTTTTATATTCTTCTATTCGTCATTTTTCCTATGATTCTTTTTTTTTTTTTAATTCTCTCTTGGAACCAAAGACAAGAAACTAAAATTTCTGTTGCTACGGAGGCTGTGTAAGAAAGATGTGAAATTTCGTTTTTGAATATACTATTGATGATTATGATGATGCTGATGAAATATTTGCCGAAAACTCAGTGTGACCATTTAACTATTTATACAAGCAAGTGAAAGTATTTCTTTTGGTAAACTTTGCGTAAAACTTTTGGTAATATTTTTGCAAGAGTCATATGTAATTTTAAACTAAATTTTGATAAAAGATTCTTTTTTTTTTAAATGCCACGTGTAAGGATGCATAATAATTCATTATAATGCAAATTTATTCTTTAGTATAAAAATATTGACGCTTTGTATATTAACTTGTATAAAAAAAAAAAATCTTACCTATATCCAAATTTAATCAACCTTTTTTTTATCGTCTTCGTTAACTTAATAATTCACACTTCATAAAAAATGATTACATCAAGTGAAGAGCTGTATGATTATAAAGAAGTGAAAGTATAAGAAAAAAAATTTTACTAAGTAGTCACATTTTTTAATATTTAAGGGTATGTTTTAGTGTGTTATGTAATTAATATGATGATGAACTTACTTGGTTTTTCACAAGTACAGTTTGAAATAATATAGCACTTTTAAAATTTTTTCAAAATTAAATTTATCTATAATGTTCTAGAATTTAAAAGTATTTGAAAATCAAATCAATCAATCTTCAAATCAAAGGTAACTTAAAACTCAAAAAAAAAATATTATCTTAAATGCTATTGGATTAATCATAGAGAATTTACAAATGTCATTTGTTCATCTTCTTCTAATGTAATAATAACTAATAATAAAAACAAATATTCTTCAATTAAATGCATAGCAATACAACGAGTTATCCGGAAAAAAAAATTACTTAGCTATGTAAATTTTTAGATCGTGTATAAGTACGTAAGATTTTCGATCACTTAATTTCCTACATAAATATTGATAAGAGATTTTTTCCAAAAACTTTTTTTTTTAAACTTTCAATACTTATGATGATCGGAGATCAAAAATTATTACAGATATTAAATCACAGATAAAACATCACAAATATTAAATAATTTTATTCAGTTTTATTTAAGCATACTCTGATGAGCAAATGCGCGCATACACTTTGTAATTTTAATGTCATGGATTGTTTTTTTTTTTTTAATTTTGATTACAAACTTAGTAAGGTACAGGGGATTTTTAATGGTCAATCATTAGATAACTACATCGGATTATATTCATATAGGATATAGTCAATGTATTACATATTCATAACCAACGAAAGATACACAAAGATATACATAAATTTAGCGGACGTTGAAGTGGAATTTATCTTTTGATTTTCATGAATTTTTAATGTAGAATTCACAATTAAAAAAAAAACAAGTTTCTTTTTCTTATACCATTTTTTACGAGCTGAATTATCAATGAAGAAGGACCAAATTATAAGGTTTGACACATCTAAAAATACTAAGATCATTTCTATCTATATCTATAATAAAATAAGTATAGGTATAAGTGTAAACTTGCACGATCGCGTATATTTTTAAATCGTCAACGATGTTACCTGAGCATAAAAATTTTTTCAACTGAACGTGAAGACGTTGCCTACCTTATCTGCATAAAAGTATCATCTTTTTTACGCTCTGATGATAATAGTGCATAAATCGCGAGCGTGATCGTGCATACCGAGTACTGAGCTAAAATGCATATTATTATTTCAAACAATTACTCTTTCAAAATTTTATTTTTTATTTTAAATTAAACGATTTTATTAGTAATTTCTTTTATATTGTATTGTATAATCATTACTAATATCATCAAAAATTTTAATAATTTAAAAATGAGAATCGTATACTTGTGTTATTATTATTACTAATATAATGATCATCCATATAATTATTAGAAGACTTAATTGAAAAATTGAATACTTTTCAAATAACAGATATATTACTTAGTATTTCAAAGAAACGTATTTCTCGTGACATTTAGAAAGTGTGCAAGAGCAACATATAATTTTTTCAATCGCGACCTTGCAATATTGCAATCATATAGTATTTGCGTAAAATGTTGCTGTGATGGAATCTTCATTATAACTAATCTTTTATACATGGTACTAGGAAGCATAAAGGGAAGATATGATTAAATTTTATTTTTCATAGCTATAAGACAAGAAAAAATTCAAACATCAACATCCTGATCGTTAATTCAGAGCGTCACTGAACTCATTTAAATTTTAGTGATTACTAGTCTGCATCAAAAATTTGGATATGTGACGTGAAAAAAAAAAATAATCTTAACGAGCGCTGTTAAAAGGAAAAGAAACGAGGAGCAAAAAATTGTAATTAATTTTGTGATGGCAAATAACGGAATGTAAAAAAGAAGAAAAAAAAAGAGATGTTTTTAGTCTTTATGAGAAGCTGGTGAATAACGAAAAGAAATTGAGGACACATTAAAAAGTTGTTTTTTGCTTGAAATATAATTTATGGAATAATAAATAAATGACATCAGGATGTGATTTGAAAACGACGGTAAGATGAACGATTTGTGATTGACTTGTGAATATTTAGAGTGATGGGATATAAATTATAGAAGAAACTTTATATTAATACTTAAAGAAGTATAAAAATATATTTGTGTTTTTATAAGATCAAGATTTTTTTTGATTTCTTTTCAAAAATATGTGTATCAAAATTAACAATAAACGATAATCGAAATCAGAATATTTTCTTAATAAAAATTTAGAAACAATTTTGCTTGTACTTTTACTTTATTTTAATACTTATAATGGAGAAAATTAATAAAGAGTTTTTGAATAATTAATGAGATGTTTTAGCTGGTATTAATATTTATGAATTATACCTAAACAGAGAAGAACTCAATAAATGAGAAAGTGGAAGGCACACTTTTTCACTGACTAAAATGATAAGTATGTTACTTATCAAG
The DNA here is from genome assembly GCA_030522805.1 of Leptomastidea abnormis. Lineage (NCBI taxonomy): Eukaryota > Metazoa > Arthropoda > Insecta > Hymenoptera > Encyrtidae > Leptomastidea > Leptomastidea abnormis. The sequence continues at coordinate 4,008 of JAPYZE010000225.1, read as the reverse complement.
TGTTACATTTAATGAATGTTAAATGATGTTTCTTTATTAAAATTTATTTTCCTAAGTGCAAAATGGTAAAAATAAAATGACGTTTAAAATACAAGTATTTTATTATATATTTTTTTAATACAATTGATATAAAAAATGTGATTATTTAAATAAAGAGTTATAAATTTTTATTTTGATTTACAAAAAAATAATTTAAAGCAGTACAAATCGATGAAAATTTGAATAAATATAAATATATAGTGCTTCTAAAAGATTTGCACAACAAACATTTTCTTCAAATATCAATACTTTTCTTTTATTAAGTAGATAAAGAACATTTTTAACAAACCTCACCCAGAAAGTTTTAACTAATATAATTTTTTTCTGTAATAGCATCTTTAACAATTTTTACAGTAATACACAAGACAATTCAAATAATACTCAAATCATAAGGTTAATAACCAAATGAAATTTCTTATTAATAGGTACTTTTAAAGTGATCTTCAAAAACTAAGTTTATAACAGCACCATGGTATCTACATTTTCCTGCCACTTACAGTTGCATTTTTAATTGCTCAATCACTAACTTAAAGTGTCATTCAAAACTCTTTTGGAGTGCTATGCAAACCATTAAACAAATTTCACAATACTTTTATGCGCTTACAAGAGATTTATAATAAAATATGCCAGTGGAACAATCATTCCTGTTTGAGTCCAGCTCATACCAAGGGATGTTTTGAAAACCCACCAAATAGAAGATAAAATTAATACTTGCAGCATTAAGTGAAGTATTAACAATCTGAAAAAAGGTGATAATGCTATTATTAAACTGTGAACAAACTTACTAAAAGTAATAACATTTGATATCAATTTGTATAAAAAATAAATTCAAAAAAATATGTTACACTCTGTCTTTTTTTATAGCTTTGTTCAAATTCTTCATTGGCTCCTTATTCAAATATACACGAACGCCTTTTGTTAAATCAACAAAATATGATTCCCATTCAATTGGCCTGATGTCTAAAGTAAACTTTTCTTTATCCTCATCAGAAAGTGTTTCGTGTAATTCCAATGTTTTAGGATTATAGTACTTCCATTCTGTAAAAATGAATTTTTCCAATTTGCCCAATGATTTATTTACATTGGTATGAAGTCGAACTAATCTAAAAATAATGTAGTAGAAAAATTAATTTAAGAAAAAAGGAAACATCATTTTGTTTAACTTAAATAAATTCTTACATAGGTCTTCCACCTGCTACTCGAGTAACAGTATCTAAAATATAAGCAGGTATCATGTGTACAAAGAATGCAGAAATTCTGAACCAGAATAATGATGGAAGCAGTTTCAAATTTGGATACCAAACAGCACTGAATAATGGATATTTATGTAAATATCCGTTTATTTTATCTGTAACTTGGGCCCATCTGAATGGCATACATGTGCTTGATGTAAGATGATAAACTCTGATAGAGTCTGGTCTGAAAAATTATTTAAGCATTATAAATTTTCTATTAATTGGAAGAAGTTGAAAATTATAAAAATTACCTGTCTCTGTCAACAGTATAAGCAGCTACTACAAGACTATTAACAACAATATCAACTGGGATGTAATCATAAATTAAATCTTTAGCTACTGGTAAACGTCGAACAACTCCTTTACTGGCTCCCATCAAAAAGCCTTGAGGTCCATTTTTAGAAATAGTCCAGCCAGGAATTGGCTCTTTCCATGCTCCTACAACTAAAATAAATGTCATATAAATAAGACAGTCACATTGATGAATTATTACAAATAGGCTCCAAAATTATTTATTAAAATATTTACTCATTGATGGTCGAATAATTGCTGCAGGTAGTTTAGAATTTGCTACTTCATGTTCAGCAAACTGCTTAGTAAAAGTATAAGAATTTGGATGATCTTTGATAATACTTGGAGTAGCAGCATCCAATTCCTTGTCACTCAATTCCTTAGCTTTTTTCAAAAGTTCTTTGACATCCATAGGAGCTGGATAGATACGTTCATGAGCCTCATTGAGATTTGAATTAACGTATGCACTGGATACATGAATAAGGGCCTGTAATAATAATAATAATAAAAATTGAGTAAAAAAATTTTTTTTATTAGTCACATTACAAATAACAAAGAAAATAGACATAATCTTTATTTGATTAACTTAAATTATGCATACAGAGTTCTAAAAAAGACATTTAAAGTCATTGTATGTTCACATTTGTAATTTACATAATATTAAACAAAAAAAGTTAAGTAAACCAGTGATGATTTTATCAAAATAATAGATGAAATATGAGTACTTAAAGCCAAACTAACTCACCTTGAGATTTTTAACTTCCTTGCTCAATTCCACCACACGTCTAGTACCAAGAAGGTTAATATTGATGTTTGATTTTAAATCTGCTTCAAAATCCAGTGTGGCTGCCGAATGGTACACAACATGAACATTTTCAATTAGCACCTGTTTATCTTCAGGAGATAATCCCAAATTTTCTTCTCCAACGTCACCACCAAGTGCTACAAATTTTTTAAATAGATCTGCTTTTCCTTCTTCTTTAATTCTATCAAAAACCTGCATACATAAAAATTTTTTTATAGAAAATATATGAATAAAGCATCTTTATTTTTGTGTTTGTATATAAATTTAATACCATCTCTTGGTATTTATTAATTTGTTTTAATATAAAATAACATCAATTTAGATAATTATTCAATGAAAATGAATAAGAATTAAAAAATTTTTAAATTTTTAATAATTATATGAAAAAGTTGAGTTGACCAACGATTTGTAATAATTTAATATAAAAATAAATTATTGTTCATATACATCATATGTCAATATTATGAAATTATTTTATAACAATTTAAAAATAAAATCTACTTAAATAAGCATACAAAATTTTAAATAAAAATTATAAGTGTCATAGAAGTGTAATTTTATTTATCCAGTAACAATAGAAATATAAAAAAAGAATTTTAAAAAATCATGCATATATTAACGCACAGCACACTTTAATAATTAATAGCAGGGCGATAAAAAAAATTGATAAACAATAGAAAAAAAAAAAAAATAACGATCATAAATCAGCCAAACATAATTAGGCAGTTAAAAAATTTGACGTCGCAATAGAGTCCATTACAAACAAAATGATCTTTTAAAATAAAAAAAAAAAAATTCAAAGAACGCGCTTACAAGCAAACGTCAATATATAATATCGACAGAATACATGGTGAACAAAAAAAAAAGGAATAAAACGAAGGTTAAAAGGCGGCGCGCATGGCATCGATGATGATGATGACGACGAAGAAGAGACACGACGACAAAACGTATTATACACACAGAGAGAAAAAAAAACACGGAGCAATTTAATGAATCAACGGTAATATGTACATTAATAATATTTTTCTCACCGAATTTTTAATAATCTCCTCAATTCTATCCTGAGCACTTTTTCCTTTCTTAGGTCGTATAAGCAGATAAATTTTATTCAAATCAGGACAGCATCGAAGTAATTTCTCGATTAAAGTAACACCAAGAAAGCCGGTGCCTCCTGTAATGAAGACGCTTTTGTTCTGGAAAAAATCAGCTACTTGGGAGCCGGCCATGCTTATATTATGCTGATGTAGATTAACGGTGATAATCTCAGAACGGAAGTGCACAGAATAAAAAAAAAATAACAACTCTAATCACGTAAACACAAAGCTGCGGCAAAGTGTATTAAAAAATAGCAGCACAACAATGCTGGCTGTAATAGCTGGAGTATCGCTGGTTGCCAGGAGCCGACTGAGGCGGTAATAAGCATCAGCCGCACGCATATACAACAACACAAACGCGCGACTTTACAGGAGTTTGTCCGGCCGGCGCTCAGTCACTACTACTAATACTCCACTCCGACTCCGACTCCGAACTCCGCTTCCCCTCTTCTCTCTCACCAACTACTACTGTACTACCGCATATTATACCGGAGTTGTTATACCACTATACGCGGCGCGCGCAGAGTAAGTTGTAAGTATATAG